>JARBJD010000200.1:0-137246 GCA_033064195.1 Blattamonas nauphoetae
GCCCTGGCCTGGCCCTGGCCTGGCCTGGCCTGGCCTGGCCTAGCCTGGCCTGGCCTGGCCTAGCCTGGCCTGGCCTGGCCTGGCCTGGCCCTGGCCTGGCCCTGGCCCTGGCCCTGGCCTGGCCTGGCCCTGGCCTGGCCCTGGCCTGGCCTGGCCCTGGCCTGGCCTGGCCTGGCCTGGCCTGGCCCTGGCCCTGGCCTGGCCTGGCCTGGCCTGGCCTGGCCTGGCCCTGGCCTGGCCCTGGCCTGGCCTGGCCCTGGCCCTGGCCTGGCCTGGCCTGGCCTGGCCTGGCCTGGCCCTGGCCTGGCCTGGCCTGGCCTGGCCTGGCCTGGCCTGGCCTGGCCTGGCCTGGCCCTGGCCTGGCCCTGGCCTGGCCTGGCCTGGCCTGGCCTGGCCTGGCCTGGCCTGGCCCTGGCCTGGCCTGGCCTGGCCTAACCCTAACCTAACCCTAACCTGGCCCTAACCCTGGCCTAACCCTAACCCTAACCCTAACCCTAACCCTAACCCTAACCCTAACCCTGGCCCTAACCCTAACCTGGCCTGGCCTGGCTCCCTAACCCTAACCCTAACCCTAACCCTAACCTCTCTAACCCTAACCCTAACCCTAACCCTAACCCCTAACCCTAACCCTAACCCTAACCCTAACCCTAACCCTAACCCTAACCCTAACCCTAACCCTAACCCTAACCCTAACCCTAACCCCTAACCCTAACCCTAACCCTAACCCTAACCCTAACCCTAACCTCTGGCCTAACCCTAACCCTAACCCTAACCCTAACCCTAACCCTAACCCTAACCCTAACCCTAACCCTAACCCTAACCCTAACCCTAACCCTAACCCTAACCTAACCTAACCCTAACCTAACCTAACCCTAACCCTAACCCTCTAACCCTAACCCTAACCCCTAACCCTAACCCTAACCTGGCCTCCTCCTAACCCTAACCCTAACCCTAACCTAACCCTAACCCTAACCCTAACCCTAACCCTAACCCTAACCCTAACCCTAACCCTAACCCTAACCCTAACCCTAACCCTAACCCTAACCCTAACCCTAACCCTGGCCTAACCCTAACCCTAACCCCTAACCCTAACCCTAACCCTAACCCTAACCCTAACCCTAACCCTAACCCTAACCCTAACCCTAACCCTAACCCTAACCCTAACCTAACCCTAACCCTAACCCTAACCCTAACCCTAACCTAACCCTAACCCTAACCTCTAACCCTAACCCTAACCCTAACCCTAACCCTAACCCTAACCTAACCTCTAACCCTAACCCTAACTCCCTCCTAACCCTAACCTAACCTAACCTGGCCTAACCCTAACCCTAACCCTAACCCCTAACCCTAACCCCTAACCCTAACCCTAACCCTAACCCTAACCCTAACCCTAACCCTAACCCTAACCCCTAACCCTAACCCTAACCCTAACCCTAACCCTAACCCTAACCCTAACCCTAACCCCTAACCCTAACCCTAACCCTAACCCTAACCCTAACCCTAACCCTAACCCTAACCCTAACCCTAACCCTAACCCTAACCCTAACCCTAACCCTAACCCTAACCCTAACCCTAACCCTAACCCTAACCCTAACCCTAACCTAACCCTAAACCCTAACCCTAACCCTAACCCTAACCCTAACCCTAACCCTAACCCTAACCCTAACCCTAACCCTAACCCTAACCCTAACCCTAATCAGTTTTGATATTTTTGAATTTTTTTTACTTAGAGTTTTTCGGGGTCGGTGCCGACTTAGCAGATTTTAGGATTTTTGGATTTTGAAAGGCCCATATCTCCCTATCCCAATGTTATATTTCAAAACATTTCAACCATGATCATATCCCGGCAAGATCTAAATTTTAAAAATTTTGAAAGGTTATGTTCAGGGTCGGGTATGGGTCGCATGCCGGCTTGGCTGAAAAGTGGGCAAAGTGTATTTTGGTCATAACTTTCTTCACAGTCAACCGATTTCAAAACTTTTTGTGTGAACACGTAATCATCAACGATTGTTGTTCATACAAAATTTCATCATGATTCGAGTCTTCGTTGGGGAGCAAAGCTCAAAATACAGTTTCGAAAAGTGTATGCTTAAGTGTTCAGTAGAAAATATTCCGGAATTTCCCAAAAATTTTGGAAAAATACGTTTTTAGATGCTGAATCGATTGAGGTTGGTGAAAAAGGTTGGGTTTAGGTTTAGGAGTAGGTTGCCCTAACCCTAACCCTAACCCTAACCCTAACCCTAACCCTAACCCTAACCCTAACCCTAACCCTAACCCTAACCCTAACCCTAACCCTAACCCTAACCCTAACCCTAACCCTAACCCTAACCCTAACCCTAACCCTAAACCCTAACCCTAACCCTAACCCTAACCCTAACCCTAACCCTAACCCTAACCCTAACCCTAAATCAGAGAGGTAGACACCTTGTGACAAAAAATTGGACACCAAAAAATTCTGAATGACGTGAAAACTGTAAAACAAAAAAAATGATGGACATACTCCTCGCGACATGACACGTGATTCACTTCATCCTGCTCGATCCCTCTAACTTTAACTTGTTTCAACTTTATGAGAGTAACACTCGAGGTGGCAGTCATTGAATGAGAGAACGCTGTGATAATTTCTTTCTTGTGGGATCGGCTTCTCACCTCGCACGATTTTTAGACAAAGTTAGTCCCTTGTGACGTAATTCGCATAATTTTCAAAAAGACTTGATACAAGCGTTCACGAAATGTGTTTGATGAGGTTAAAGTCGGTAAATAGTGTTTGAAGGTATTTCTGACCGATATTGACATGTTTGATTCTTGGAAGTTTTATCTTTTTTCTTGTTTCAACTAACACAATCACTGAGAAGGACCCGTGAGTGGTGGTGAGGGTCCATCCTTCCCTCAGTGCGAAATGTGATGAAGGATCACGGCATTGTTCTCCGTCAATGATCTCTTCCGTCACGACAAGTTTTCAGTTTCAACTAATCCCAGTACATCACCAAATCCCAAGTTTGCTGGGATGATCACACAACCCAGATTCTCAGCATGGTGTGTCTTTTATCTGGATGACCTCTTGAATTTCTCGAGTCCTCTCTCACACAGATTCTTCACATCGCCAAACTGACAAAGCTCATGAAAGAAACATTTTGAAAGAGTCTCATTTCCACAGACGCAGCGATTATGAAAATGATGGAGAAGAATGCGAGGAACTCTGTGCGATTTGTGAAGACCAATTCGATACACTTTGACGAATCGCTGGAAGAAACAGTGTGATTTTTTGATTTTGATGGCTCCATTTCGATGAACAGCTGAACAGTATGACACGTTTTTGAATTCAATTCGAACAGTATGCAAAGTCTTGATGGTTTCGTGCTGTGGCTGGCCTTTTCATTTCACAACTAACTGTTGATCGTCTGTGTTCACCGCATCGGTGTCCTTGGATACTACATTGACACAGTTATGGAGCGAGCGAGTTGACTCTAATCTTCCTTCTCCTTTTCTTCATTTCATCTGCTTCTATCATTCTCTTGACATTCACAATCTTGGATCCATGCAGGAGTGATATCGGATGTGAATCACGTGTCATGTCGTTCGGAGTATGTCCCCCTACAGTAGCATTTCATGTCATTCTCTCTTATTTTTCACTGTTGGTTTTCCAAAAAAATCACAGAGATGGAGAACTCAAGGTAGTTGATGATAGTGAAAAAGGAACTCTCAACTCTCTCTTGTTATGTCAAAAAACAAAAATTACAGCCGGATCAGGTCGTCGTGTCGGGCAGTATATCTTCAGACCTTGCCCGCAAAGTGGAACACTCTGGTCGTGTTGGGCAGTATAATCTATTCATCTCTTCTTTCAGAGCCATTATGGAGATCAAGTGATACCAGAGGATGAAAGAATGAATAAATGTGAAGTGAATGTGACTAATTTTGTTTTTTACGCATTGCAACATAGTGGCTGTTGTTCAAGAGGCCAATGTGGATTGTGGCTCCGTCATGGTCAATCCCGTATGTGTTCATTCCACAAGTCTGATAATGACACGCAATTGGTCGTCCGATGAGAAAAGCAAGTGTTGTCAAGTCTGATTGGCTGATCCATCTGCTATCAATTCCAACTTCATTGAAATGCGGGTGGTTCCTTTCCCACATGGCAAGTTCTTCTTGTGTCAAAGATGCTTGAATTGCTTGGAGTCCACAATTCCCATCGCTATCCACTTCACACACGTCGAAACCTGGCCATGCATCTCGAAATTGCTGAAGAGAGGATATCTGCATTCTCTTATCCGGTTTGAAGGGGGCGCCGTACAACCCCGAGTCAGTTGAGTCTCCTCTCTTCTGCTTCCCAGTGTCTTTTTCATATAGCGTAGTGTTATGTTCTTCTGAAAGACTTGGTTTTTCTTTCGGGTCGTCAATCATCATGAAATCAGACGATTCGAATTCGAGGTTTTTTACATTTTGAGTGAGATTTGAAGTCTTTGTCACAATAGAGGTCATGTCGGACATCATCTGATACAAATCGTTGATCACTTCATTGTGGCCTGTTTCTTTCAATTTAGGGTGACATACAACAATGATCGCTGAAATCCGGTCAATGTTGAGCTGGGCATTCATGCGAATCTCGTTTGGCATATTCGGATCAATTGGAAGAACACCAGAAACTGAAACATTCCTCCCAATCATCATTTTCAGTTTGTTTGCACTTCCATCTCCTTCGAGGTTGCCTGAGGGTTGACGCGCTGAGCTGAGAGCTTGTTGGTGTTGTCTGACAAGAGTACGCCATTGGCCACAGCGAGTCCGTGTGGTGTTGAGGATGTCCTCAATCGCTTTCGTCATAACCCCAATGTCCAGCTCCACAATTTGCTCCTCTTCGGACTTGAACGGCGTGGACATCTGTTGCTGATCCACGCTTCCATCAAACTTGCTCAGAGCACTCAATTCATTCTGAAAGAAGATGACCTGATCCCGACTGCCCGTCCTCCATGCGATCAGCAGCTGCAAAGACAATCCTTCCTTCAGCGCTTGTAGAATCGGATCCTTCGCCATTCTCCTTCGCGATTCATCTGTCATCGGAATCTCCACTTCAGACCTCTCCAGAAGCGATCCCAACGTCGCCACGTGCTCTTCAACCCGTTGGAGGTGACTTCGGAGCATGTCAAAAGACGGACTCAAGAGGATTGGCAGACTTGGCCTTTCCGGAATCCACTGTCTCCAATCCATCCTGAAGCAGTTCAGAGCATTCTCCACAACTCTTTTCAATGCACTCTCCACATCAGCTGTGCCATTCATCTCCATGTGTTCCTTCGACTTTTCAAATAAAAAGATCGCCATTTCGAGATCTTCAGACTGGAGGCAGAGTCGTGATCGCTGAAGAAGTTTTATCGCTTCAAGACACGTCGGGTGTGATCTCATGACCTCGTTCTCACAATCTTGCATCGTTTCCATCAATTCATATTCCACCTCAGCCGTGTCATTCAGTTCCATGTGCTCCTTCGACTGACCAAAAAATGAGATCGCGTCCTTGAGATTTCCAGACTGGAGTGACAGTCGCGATTGCAGAAGGAGCCCTTTCGCCAAAATACACTCCAGTTGGCAGTTCTCTGTCTCGTTTCCACAACGTTGGATCTTTTTGATCAGCGTGTTGGTATCTGATTGAAGTGTACTCGCTAGAGTAGGGGGAGGAGTCTTACGATTCAGCGATTGCCAAAAAGACTCGTATTCGATCCGTTTTGTTTGGATGTAATCTCTCCCCTGCTCAGAGCAAACAGTGATTCGGCCCAAACTGGCATTTGCACCAGCAGGGAGCATGTATTGCGTTTCGAGCGTGGGGTCTGTAAAATTAACAGTCGGCACATCAAACTCCAGTGATTGGAATGGCTGTTTCCCAAGCTTGATCGGTCTGTATCGCCAGTTGCCGTCATTCGTAAAGCCCAATTTGGATCCTCCACACCACAGACGGTGTGCTTCCATGATCGTTGATGAATCGTTCAGACATTGTCCCAACGACTGGGTCGAGGCACCAGGACGAACGACATGACTCGGTTCGCGCAGCGCGTCCTTAGACTGAGACTGATTTAGTGGTAATGCTGCTCCCTCCACTTCTGGTATTTGCGAACGGGAGGGCAATCGATAGAAATCTGGCGTCCCAGGGATTTCACTCGAGCATGTGACCTGAACAAACGCGCTCTGAGAAGATGATGATTGGATTCTTGGCCACAATCCACTGTTCACTTTCTTTTGTTGAATGTGAGATTTAGTTGAAACGAAATCAACATATATCGTGACAGTGTGTATCTCCGTGGATTGGTCCTCTTGCATTTCCTCTGCGTCGAGTGTGGTCGCCTTAGATTGGTCCTCTTGCTTTCCCCCCCTTTTGCGTTTGGTATCCTTGGATTGTTTCTCTTTCTGTTTCCCTCTTTTGGGCCTTTCCTCCACAAACTCGATTTCAGTCTGGGTGAAAGAAAAGCCATGTTGATTCAGTTGTTCCATCTGAATGTGTTCTTCCACTGACTCAGGTTCCGTTTTGTTTGAACGATCCAGAGCATCAATCAGGTTGGGGTTCTGAGGAATTGTGGGTTTATGATCACGCACCGCTTCACAATAATGGTTGGGAAAGTTCACAGCGACCAGCGATCCACAGAAGGCACAGCGGACCATGTGTGGGTTGTGGTTCACTTCCAGATCAACGAACCGAGCCAACACTGGAGCTGCGCTTGCTGTCATTGGACGAATTCTGACGTTCCCAACTTCAATATCATCTTTTGCTTCGAACTGTGAAACCCACCTGTTCTGCTCTGGGATGAACGATCTCAGTTTTTGCATGCTGTTGGGACTGAAGCGGGAACGCCCATTTGAATCTGTGACGACGAGGAAT
The DNA here is from genome assembly GCA_033064195.1 of Blattamonas nauphoetae. Classification (NCBI taxonomy): domain Eukaryota; phylum Preaxostyla; order Oxymonadida; genus Blattamonas; species Blattamonas nauphoetae. The sequence goes on from JARBJD010000200.1 coordinate 6,857, forward strand.
GACGGAAAGATCTGCACTCGCTTCAAGTTGTACAGTGTTTTCAGGATGAAACACCATTTCTTCATCAGTCGCACACTTTCGTCAGAGATGTCGGGTTTCGAGTCTGTCGTCCCTTTGAGGAACACGATGCCGAGCGTATGCAGCTCATCTGACTCTTTCACCAACCTGAATATCACAACCACCGAATCAAACGCTCCGTTCGGCACATGATTCGGGATGAGGTGACCTGTCACAATTTGCATACGAGCCCAATGCGCACGACGTCCTCCACTCACGAAGTCTTCGTCTGCGTCTGACATTTCATCCGCATTGCTCGGATGCGAAAAACACGCCAGAGCTTCCTTGTCGACACAGTGCTGGAAGAGGAAATCCCATTGTGGGTCGTACGCCTCACCCGCATGTCTGTTGAACGATGTGATTTCCGGAACGGTAATCGTCGGAATATTCCACGAATAACTCATCTTTTCACAAAGGCTGAAGTCCGTTTTGGGGAACGAAACAGGTGCCTGGCGGTGTGTATGTCGTCCAATTGGCTCCATTGGTCTCAATTGGGTCAATGTGAGGCCTTCCTCGACAGCACTCAAATGACCTTCGCTATGGTCTTTGTCAAATCCCGCTGCACGCAGATGCTGGTTGTATCGTGATATCAGGTTGAGTTTCGTGGATTCACATTTCTTTCTCGTTGTTCGGTCTTCGACCATTCGCACCGAGTCCTGAGTCGCAAGTTGTGTGAACCAGTTCACGGGATCAAATTGGGGAGAAGACGGGTGGATGAAACGATACTCACAATTCAGGACGCATGAAGTTAACACATCCTGTGGAATCATTCCTTGTTCGCGGATCGAATTTTGTGCTTCCATCATCCTCGATGTTGGGTTCACGTTGTATTCATAGGGACACGGAATCGCATTGAACATGTGGATCATTTCTGGATATAAGAGTGTCGGCACATTGTACAACAGAACAGGGTCGTGCTGCGCTTTGTATTCAGTTATATCTATCCATCTTTTCTTTGCTGGAGACGTCAACAGTACAACATGTGAGTGCGGATCGATGTTTGAGCTGCGAAGAACAAAGCTGGTGGATGAAAAAAATGTGAAGAAAAGAGCGAAAATACTCGTCCACAATGTGCCACGTTGTTCCTTGAAGTCGATTCTCAACTTGATTGTCTTTGTTCACAAACAACTTGAAGAAGTGAGGGAAGTGATGGATGCTTGGAACTTTCAGTTCTCCCAGGTACTGTGGTGATGAATACACTTGTGTAGGATCATAAATTTCGTTTTTCGATGTTGGAGCATACATCGTCACGTCATAAGTGTAGCAGAATGCATCTCGAGATATGGTAACGGTCGGACGGTGTTTTCTGTTGATTGTGACTGATGCATTTCCGATTGGGTCTAATGGGCTGTCTTGACATGATTGTTCATCATAATCACAAAGTATCTGTTCTGTGTCATAGTTGATCTCATTCTGATTCTCGAAGATGAACGATGGTTCTCCGTGTCGCGCTGTTTTCACTTTCTAGAACAAGTGGAGATTGAATAAAAGGAACATACATTGGCCCCAAGACTCATCGCCAAAGAGATGAGAGGCATTCGAATCGAAGATTTCCCAATCCCAGGTGTTCCAGTCACAACATGAAAGATGGATGTATCCGTGTCTCTCAAGGCACAAGTTTTTGCGTATCCATTGGAGTTGAAGAAAATGTGAGAAAACAACGAGTAGGTCGACGGACGAAAGAAAAGGTCGATTGGCGATTTGATAAAATTGTTTTTGCCATGTGATGTTGGGACAGACTTGTACATATAATTCGCTTTGTTCATTGGCTTCGCATGTTCTGTTTCTTCTTCAAAATTCAGGATCTCCGTTTGGCGGAGAGGGATGATTGATGAATCAATCGAAATTAGGAGGTTTCTGAAGATTTTTTGTTTCTCGTTCTCCCATGAGTTCATATCTTTCGTCGCTTTCGTTTCTTGCAACTTCAAGACTTTCTGCAACTTGTTATGAATTTCACGAAATCTTTCAGAATCCAAGTTGTCCAGTTGGTGATTCGACCACCAACTGGTATATTGATGATATCTTGATTGAACTTTTGATTTGATTTCATCGGGAAAGGAATCGTAGGCAGAAGTAAACTCGGTGAATTGTTTTTGAATGGTCTTGTGGTAGCGAGGGTCGAGGCCATCCCTCGTTGTCGAGGCAGCTTGCAGGACACAATTGTAGAGTATATTGAGACTGACTAAGGCATTCGAAATGAGTTTAATGTCATTCGATCGATGACTTGGTGGATTCATGGATGAGTGATTCGATAGGAAGGCAGATTGGTATTTTCGAGAAAATGTTGAACCCTTTATTTGGATTCATCAGTCGCGTCGGCACTTTCGGCAGGTCGGACAAGCCGGAAAGGGTGACAATTTCTGCTCAAACCGCTTTCGATATGGCTCACTAAACTCGAATGTTTGAGGGGCGGAGAACGAGAGAGAGGTGTGAGAGGAGATGGCGAGTGTGCCCGAAGCGGAGCAGAAGCGGCAGGCGGTGCATGTTGGCAACCACATCCGCGTGTATCTTCGAAGCTTGGTCGACGACGGAAGTGAACAGAACACGCAGAACGAAGATGAAGGAAGTGGGGGAGAACACGAGACGAAGCCAGACCCAACCCAACACTCCCCTCAATCACGTCGGCCAGTTGTGGGTGGGAGTGGGTGCTCCAACAGCCGCTTTTCGGGGTCTGTTCTGTTCAACAATGGACTGAGACGTGTTCGTAAGGTTGAAGTGTCGGAAGTGTCTGTGGAAGGGCCGATTAACAACCGAAAGGAACGAGGGAAGTGATTGGAAGTGGAGACCGTGCTGGGGTGGGGCGCGTAGTCGGACAGCGTCGGGATGGACCCAAGTCTGCAGCGCCACTCGACGCTTCTGTCGGCAGAAAGGGCAGAAGCGACTGCCAGCGAGATCAGCACAGCAGACACGGCGCAGACGGAAGAGACAGCGAGACCAGGCTCGCCCGCTCCTGTGCTGTCGCGGAAGATGGTGTTTGTTAACAACGCGGCGGGGCAGCGGAGGAGGCAGGACTCGCCGGACCGGAGAAACGCGAAGCTGTTGAAAGAACCGCCGACGCGGGTGTATTCGAGTCTTGTTTGGAAGAAGTGGCTGGACGAGACAGGCGGGATGGGCGGGGAAGGAGAGGGAAGAGGGAGGGAGATGTGGATGGGGCAGAGCGGGGATGGGTGGGAGTGGAGTGGATCCGACAGAGCTGTTCTTTGGAATGTCGTCGAAGGATGTTGGACTGAAAGAAGAGAGCTCACCCTCCACCGCCCTTCCGCTGATCAAGCGAAAGCAGACCGAGCAGAAAGTGGTGAGATTTGGAGTTGGAGGGAACGAAGAGAAACGAGAGGAGGACGAAAGGCGGAGAAGACGAGTACACTTTCGAGTCTGAGCCGAACAGCGCAGAAACTGGAAGATTTGTGGCAGACAATCAAAACAGATGGAATGTCAATTGAGACACACACGAAGCTGACACTGACATCGTCGCTTCGATCGAGTACTCGCTTTCTCTTCTTTCGCTCTTTTTCTTCATTGACATCATGTCAGTCAGGTTTTCCTGTTGAATGGTCTTGTTTTCCAACTCATTATGTGCTTCTGGGTCCTTTTTTCATTGTTTATAGGGGTGCCACAAAATAGTTGCACTTCCAGGTAGGCCCAACATTTGCTTCTTCCTTCATAATCATTTCCTTTTCCCGCATATAAAGCAATTATAAGGTGTTGGGAAACAAAATCAAGAGACATGAAAATGGATGTGAGTACAACAAAGTGGTCAATTTTTTGAATCACAAAAGACAACAAGTACTGGACAGAAAACGCATGCAAAGACTACCGACGAAGAATTGAGCACCAGTTTGAGAGTTTCGGACATCCTCATTCCGAAAGAGACCAAAATAACATACGATCAAAGTCTTGATTTGATCAAACCATTATTTGATTCAATGATCTCAACTCATCTACTCTTTCTTTTCATCCTTCAACAGGTGTTTTCGCAATCTCCCTTGCCCAATGATCCCCTTTGTGTAGTTTCTCTTGATTTTTCCATGTTCATGGACCAGCAAATCAACACACAGAACAATTACTCAGCCTCTCAGCAGCGAGAAGTCTTCGTTCCAGATCGTCATTATTTTGCTCACAACCTCTCTGTGTACTCACAGAATCTGGATCTTTCAGGTTCATATGTCTTCATCTCACATAGAAGCGGTGAAAGAGACGACGCATCCAAACGCAGAATCCATCTCAAGATGAACAGGACATTTCACCCAGCAAAGCAGCTTTCTGTGATATTTGATGTGTGGAACAGCACATTCCGACTTAACAATATGCAATTATGTGCAAACACACCAACCACAGCCATCGGATTCATCCGCTCATCGAACTTCGCGGTTTCTCGGAGTGAAATCACGTCGTGCCCAGACACGTCTCCATTTGTGATTGGCCATTCAGGAGTAGACTCATCAGTGTCTGTCTCGATTATCTGGTGCACCCACAAGTCGTCGTCAGAATTGTCGTCTCTGCTGCCTCTGGTGAGCGGCCCGCCGTCGTTGTCGCCCTCAACCCACATGCCATCCAATGAAGAAGGATGCACCGGCACTTTTGGAATTGGATCGCTGTCGATCGTTGGAGCTGGCCTGAACATGAAATCAGCTCATTTCGTCGTTGGAACAGGCCCACTCTTCGACTTCGGAAATTGTGTGGGGAATGGTCTGACTGGAGTTGTTGACTGCTCTGTGTCTCTCTCGGGGTCTTCTCTGACCAACACGACAAGCACTCGCCTTCCTTCGACCTTCCCTCGTTCGTGTTCATTTCTGACGCAGCGTCTGATTGGGGTGTCAGTGTCGGACTCGACGAACCATCTCTGCGGGACAAGCGGAATGCCGTTGGACTGGGCAGGATCGTCTCTGCTGTCGAACTGTTCGTTCACATCCTGCGTCACCAACGATGCTCCTGACCCAATCTCCGAGCCGACCCAAGATCCCACCAAAGAATACGACGAGCACGACTCAGAAAATGTACGCATCTCTCGTATCCAATCCTTAACCAATGAGACCATCTCCAACACTCTGTGGGTGATGTCTTGTGTCTTTGCCAACCTGAGTGGTTCGGCTAGAGGGCTGGCAATATACTGTTCGAACTTTAGAGCCGATGTCGTCGTGAAAGACTGTTCATTCGAGGAATGCCATTCAACGAACACGAATTCCTCTGGAGGAGCTGTTACTCTCATCATCAATTTCAACTTAATCGCTTCCAGGAAGTTCTATTTCACTATCTTCAACTGCCGATTCACAAACAACACTGCGACTTTTGGTGGACATTTCTTAATGAATATGTATGCTCCAGTGACAGTTGCACAGTGCACGTTCAAAGATTCCCGTTCGGGGACAGCCACTCCCCTTGCCCAGCATCATTCGATTCACATCTATCTCGATGGGGACTGCCGTTTCGACAACAGCACAGTCTCCAACAACGAGGGCGATTACACTGGAGGCATTATGCTCCATCAGGAGCTGGAAACGGGCAGCATTTTTCTGACGGACGTCCTCTTCAAAGACAACATCTACACATACCCCAATCTCACCGAGCGTGTGACTGATTTTTACTTCGACACAGCCACAGGAAGCTCCCACGCAGAGTTCTTCGACTGCTTCTCCACATCTGCCGTGCCACATTGCACCATCACGTTTGCAGCGACTATTTTGCCCGACCTGATTGGCCCATCAATCACGTCTGTCTCCCAGACGATCCGAGAGAATGAGGATGGGGATGGGTACGAGATTACTCTGACGTTTGAGGGAGTGTTCCCAGGAACGAGCAGGAAATACGATGTAACACTCAAAGAACCACATGGACATACATTTGTGGCAGAGAACATGACTTTCACCAAAACAGCTGGAACCGGGACATTCGCATTCTCCAATCCAAGCCTCCCTGATGTCTGGTCTGCAACGACGTATAAGATCGTTGATGTTCGGAAGAGTTCGTCGCAAGCAACAAGCAACGAGCTGGTTTTTGAGGGAGAGACCGAGCCTGACTGGACGTGGTGGCACCACACTCTCGAAAGCCGAGCAGACAACATGGTTGGTCTGCCGTTCACAACGCCGGCTGGACCAACGCTGACCAGCATCAAAGCAGAACTGAACCCGACGAACGTGAGCGAAGTCGTTGTGACACTGACAGTGGACAGCATCTCGACAGGAGAGTTCCATACGGATGCTCGGAGTGCTTCCGATGACTCGTCAGGAGGGCATCTTGGTCCATTCTTCTTCTCTTCGTCGTCGACGCCAACGTCATCCTCATGCATTGTTGACATAAACACCGGACATTTGTTTTTTGGGAAGACGTACATTGTGGATGGGCTCCATTCGTCGACACTGGTTGTCTCACACAACCAACCGAACATGACCGTCCCATATCCACCGACGAAGATTGAATCTGCATTCTGTCACCCTCACCCCGATCTCACGACATTTAACCTCGAATTGGGAGGAATGTTCCTGCCAGTGGGAATGCGATGGACGGCAACACTGTCGACTGGATACACCATTTCTGGTTCCTTCACAAGCGACACGATGGGAGCATCGGAGACACAGACGTTTGAGGAGGATGGTGTGTACTTCGGGATGCTGTACACAGTGGCGAACGTGTCGTTGGAGAACGGAACAGTTGTAATCCTGCACGGCGTTGTGTTTCACACTCCAGAATCCCCCCTCGAATCAGCCATGCCGAAGCAAGCCTGGGTGGGGTGAACAAAACAAGGGTTGATGTCGTTCTGACAGGAGAAGCACTGCCATGCGAGAGACATCTTGTGATCGTTGTGCAAGAAATGGAAGGGGATGTCGTGAAGGAAGGCGCAGAAACAATCGCATTAACAGGAATGATTGAAGGGTCGAGTGGAACGACGACAACTTGCACCATCACCGTGGAAATGAACATGAATCCGTGGAAACTGAAATATTCACAGAAATACAAGATAATCTCGGCCTTCTTGGATGAACAAGCTATCCTTGTGGATTCGACCGCAGAGTTCATTGTTCCATCTTCACCGGGTCGTGTTGAATATATTGAAGACGTGGCACTGAATGGGATGAAGACGGCTGTCTCTGTGACAGTGAAAGGCGTTCATTTCCCTCACTCGCTGACATCGATGACAGTGCAACGAGGAGGCATGGAGATCGTCTCGACATCGATTGAACGTCTCTCGGATTCACTTCTAATCATTGTCTTTGGTGCAGGGAAAGAAGAAACGGCATCACATGTTGAATTTGGGGAGGTGTACGAGATTAGTAAGGTTTCGGGAGAATCGGAAGTGTTTGTAAATCCAGGAGTGTTTTTCATCGTGCCTTTTGCAGGATATGTGACGTCAACGTCGACAGAACTGTTCCCCGGAACCAATACTTTCAGAGTGATTGTCCATGGACAGCACTTTTCGCCTGGATCGGAATGGATTCTGAAACTGACGGGTCGAGACGACGAAATCATTGTGACGATGATGACAGAAACGATGGGAGAGTCTTTATCGGTGAAAGCGGGAGGGGTTGATGAGATTCAACTTGGGCAGACGTACACCCTCTCAACAATGACTCTGAGATGGGATGAGTCAGAGCATGTTGTCTGTGCTGGAGTATCTCTCGAAACACCATTGGACCCAACACTGACCAGCATCAAAGCAGAACTGAACCCGACGAACATGAGTGAAGTCGTTGTGACACTGACCGTGGACAGCATCGAGGCAGGAGCGTTCACTCTGGAAGTTGTAGATTCTTCAGATTCTAAACTGAAGGCGATCAAGATTGGTCCTTTCTCATTCTCTTCGTCGTCGACGCCAACGTCCTCCTCTCTCGCTGTGGTGATTCATCCAGATGGACTGCTGTCGTATGCGAAGATGTACATTGTGATCAGGCTCTATTCGTCGACACTGATTGTCGCCCACCATGGGCCGAGTGTGATCATTCCACATCCACCGACGACTATTGAATCAGCGTATTGTCGCATTCACACCGATCTCACTACGTTTAACCTCGAATTGGGAGGAACGTCCCTGCCGGTGGGAATGCGATGGACGGCGACACTGTCGACTGGATACACCATTTCTGGTTCCTTCACAAGCGACACGATGGGAACATCGGAGACACAGACGTTTGAGGAGGATGGGGTGTACTTCGGGATGCTGTACACAGTGGCGAACGTATCGTTGGAGAACGGAACAGTCATCAAGACACACGCCGTTAACTTCACCACTCCAGGCACATCCGAACTGCTCTCAGTGGAAGCATCGATGGACATCACGAAAACAAAACTCATTTTGGCTCTGACGGGTCGGGACTTGCCTTCCGGAACGTGTGAACTGACTCTGATTTGCGAAGACAACAACGAAGTGCAGACATTCACATTCGTCTCCGAGTCAGACCCTCCTTCAGCCGTGTTCAGCATGGCCGATGAGCCTCTGCTGGAATATGGGAAAGAATACCGGATTGTGAACATGACAGCATCCTCCCAGAAAGTGATCATCTCCACGCCGCTCTCGTTCACGATCCCAGCCGCACCGTCGCTTGTGGGGATTTCTGTGGGCACCGAAAGTGGGAACAACCTGCCTGTGACACTGCAGGGCGAAGAAATGCCCGATGGAGATCACATGGTGCTCGTGATGCGAAGTGGTGAAACAGGCGAAATGAGGTGCATGGTACGCTTCATCGCGAACGAAGGCCAACTTGATCTTGACATGATTGACACCTTCTTTGCGCGCGAACAGGAGTATTCCATCTCGAGCTTCATGTTGTTTGGGGGATGCCTCGTTCACATTGCTGATCCACTCAAGTTTGTGATTCCTCGCGCTCCTCTCGGGATGACAATTCATGCAATCACAGCGATTCTGCTTCCGTCGAAGAAACACATCACTCTTTCGTTCGTTGGATCGCATTTTCCGACCACTGGGACTTGGACAGCGCGACTGAGCAACGGATTGATGATCAACGGAACGATTGGTGGAGAGGAGATGAGGTCAAACGAGATCGTTCTGGGGGCAGGTGGACTTGAGCCCGACACGGAGTACAGAGTGGAATTCGTCGAAGTGGGAAGCGAGCACACTCTCGCAGTTCTGCTGGTGGATACGTTCTGCACCCCACACGTCAGACGCGAAGGAACGATCGAGACACTCTACGCGATTCTGACAGCAGATGGACAGAGCGGACGGATCAGGGTGGGCGGAACAGGGTTGTCGCCAGGTCCGATTGAGTTCTCGCTGACCAGCGCACCCACGCTCGTCCACTCTGCGGTGCGTGTCTCTGAAGGGTTGTTTGAGGTGAAACTGCCTCTCGGCCCAAACGCAGGGGAATTGCAGTGCGGAATGGAGTACACAGTCGACGTGCTGGACGTTGATTCCTGTGACGTTTCTTGGAATGCTCTGAAGACGTTTACTGTCCCTCCTCCGCCGAAGGTTGTCTCTGTTGTTGCAGAATCGAACGAAATTGGCACCGGGGTGATCCTTGATCTGATGGGGGCTGGTCTGCAAATGGAAGAGGATTACATCGTCACCCTGCTGCCGTCTGGCTCATTCGTGGTTCATTTCAACGATTCCTCTCGCGCGTCAATCGAGATCTGTTTTGATGGAGACGACTTTGACTATTCAACGACGTACACAATCGACTCCATCGTGCACGTGGGCAATCCCGATCACAAAATGGATGTCTCAGCAGGCGCGACGTTCACAACAGCACCGAAACCAGAACAAGTCGTGTTTTATGTGTCATCTGTGCGAGGAGAGAGGAACGAGCTTTGTGGGGAGGAGAGCCGGCCGTGCGCGTCGGTGGATTGTGCGTGGGGGATTGTGGAGCCGCTCTCAATCAACTCTGTCTCAATCGCCATTCTGGATGAATCAGAGCTGGCAACGCCGATCGAACAGACAGCTGGCTCACTGTCCATCTTTTCAGTACGGCAGGATGGGTTCGACACGCTGGTCGTCCGGTCGACAGCGTCGCTGGGAGAGCGAGAAGCGATGATTGTGATTCGCGGTTCTTTCGAGATGAGGCAGGTTGAAGTGCTGATCGAAGTGCTGTCGTCGAAGTTTGTGTTCCTCTCGGCCGTCAACGCTGCTGTGACTCTGAAGGAAGGGTCGGTAGTCGGAATGCGCTCGCCCTCGACAATGAACGCGGATGACACAAGCCAACTGTGCAGATGGGAGTCGGGAATGATCCAACTTCTCAACTCGTCCTCGTTCGTCTCAGGAATGTCGTTCCACCACCTCTTTTTCGGCGCCTTCGTCGTTCACGCTGGCGACGTCGTGATTGAAGCAAGCAGGTTCTCGTCCAACTCACCCAACTTTGCTTCGTTTCCATCGGCCTGCCGCAACGTGGCGTGTTCTTCCGATGGAACTGTTGACGTTCGGAGTCTGACGGGAGGCGATGGCACGGAAGAGAACATCTCGGCTTGGATCGAGTCTTCGGAGTGCACTCTCTCCTCCTCTGTCATCAACCTCGACTCGCCCTTCTTCGTCCCCATCCCTCTGACCGACCACTCAACCAGCCGGTGGGACAAAGACACAGACACGTTCCACGTTGAAATCCACGGAAAAACACTGATCCCGTGTGGCCTGTTCCTTGAGCTTGTTGGACAGAGCGAGTCAGGAGAACCGATGTCAACACAAATCGAACTCCTTCCGAGCATCGCGACGCTGTTCAACGAGTCTTTCATTTCACTCGACCTGCCCTCATCCGTCGTGTCTGATGTCGCTTCTGCGAAGGACGTTCGTGCCCGGCTTGTGTATGGGAATTCTGTGGCGACTGAAGAGCTGTTCGCCCTCGCTGTGCGGAATGCTTCGTCAGGATTGGGAACACTGGCCTGGCTGATCCCGGTGATTGTTGGAGTGGTTGTGTTTCTGACGTTGGTGGTGTTGATTGTTGTGTGTGTGGTGTGTCGGAGAAGAAAGAAGGAAAAAGAGAAACTGGAAGAAGAAGAGGAACCCGTCGAGCAGCAGGAAGAGACGGAGGAGAAGTCAGACCAAACATCTTTGAAGACCATCGACGAACCAACCCTCAGCGACCCACTCCCTGATCTCATTCTCGCCCCAGAAGAGACAGACCAGTTCGATCTGAAGAATGATGAGGCCGACCAGGAACGCCCTCACCCAATGAAACACATGGAAGAACACATCCTCACCGACACACACCCTAACCTCATTCTCCCGCCAGATGAAACCGACCAATATAATCTGAAGGATGATGAGGCCGACCAAGAATGACCTCACGCAATGAAACAAATAAAAAAGCTGAAGCAGGAACCATCATTGGAAACGATGGTTGATATTTCACACCCACCACGCGAACAGGAAGAGAACCAAGAATCGATGGTGAATGGGCTGGAAGTCGACGAGTTGCTCGAGTTGGATGAGAGGCCAAAGCAGAAGAGGAAAAAGAAGAAGAGAGAAGTCGAAGCAACGGACGAGACTGTGGCACCAAACAACGATGGGACGATGGAAGAACGTGAAGAGGAGAGAGAGGCAAGCCCGTTTGACGAGACAGTGGAAAGACCGAAGCGGAAGACAAAGAAGAGAAAGCGGGCGAGTGAAGTTGCTGAGGGAGAGATGGAACAGATCAATCAATCTTTGGAAGAGGAGGTTGGTTTGGAGGAGAAGAAGAAGAAGAAGAGAAAGAAGAGACTTGTGGACGAAGAGATGGCGGAGGAAGAGGAAGACGTGGGAGAGGAGAGAAAGAAGAAACGAAAGATGATGCAAACAGACGAGAACGTGGAACAACAAGAGAAGGAAGAACAAATCATCACTGAACAAGAAGAGCCAGTTGAATGCGACGAAAACCAACAAGAAAAGAGAAAGAAGAAGAAACGAGGAAAGAAGAAGGATGAACCAGCGCAGGCAGAAGAAGAGAACGTCGTGGAGCAGGAAGTGGAGGAAGCCAGGAAACCGCAGGAACAGGAAGGAAAGAAAAGACGAAAGAAGAAGAAAGAAACAGCCTATGTGCTCGAAGTTGCTAGAAATGAAGATACCCCACTTGTGGACGGAGAACCAGACGCGAAACCAAGAACGAAGAAAAAGAAGAAACAGGCGATGCTGGAGCAGATCGCAGACGAATCCTTCGCGCTTGATGCAGACATCTGATCGGAATCTGGCCGCATCTCACACCAATTGTATGATTCTGAATGAAATGTTTCATGCATTTCTTCTTCGTCTCAAAGACGGGAATCTGTCTTAAATCCTCATGCCTTACATTTTTCGAAACTGTCTCCACGATCAAGGTTTAATCTGCGGCTTTTTCCTCATTTTCGCAGAAATGCCTTCCAAAAACACCTTCAAGTGTCTCCTCTGCCATCAGACTGTCTTTCAGTGTCAGCCCGTCAATAGTACCAATCTCATCCTGATCATTTGATGATTCTCACATCGATTACGAAGTTCATTTTGTCCTCATATTCTGGATATCAGCTCTTTTCTGGATCGCAGCAGATCTGTCAAGTAAGTCGGAAATTCGTCGACTAAACAACCGTATCGGAAATGTGTGACGATTTTCTCTCGTAAACTTCTCTTTTTTCTGCCAATCTCTTTCAGATACTGCCCTGATCGACACACAAATTTTGACCGTCCTCTCTCTCTGGCAATTCACATCAAAACTAATGAGAAGTCAAAAATCTTCACAAAAAGGGATATTTGGACATTTTCCAAGATTTCCAAGACTAAACAGGAAGATTTGACAGACGATGCTCATTCGTGCTTTTTTCGTGTTTTTCTTCTTTCGATGACGATATACCACTTCTCTCACACAAAATCAGCTTTTTATGTTGTCTTTCAGTCTCTGTCTCTCTTTGGGCATAATCTGTGGGAATAAATGTGACGAATGTGGCCAAACAAAAAACGGAGATTTCAAGTGAGATCGACCTTGAAATTCAATAATTCACTTGCTACCTGTGTACTGAGTAGCTGAACTGTAAATAGGGAAAATTTGATTTTTTCGAATGGACATTAGTGTTTTGACACATTTCATTCAGAATCTTACACATGTGAGGATCCGCGCTGACTACCCACTTTCGAGTTTTTGGACAAAACGAGGAGAACAAAACCGAATAAGAAGTGAGATCTAGGCATGGGCAACAGTCAGTCAATAATGACCGAGTCCAGTCACCAAAAAAAATCGAGTCAGTGACTCACCCCCGTAAGTCCAAAACAAGAGGAATCCAGACCCAAAATGTCCCACTTCCAATCGAATCATACAATTCTTGGCCAAAGAAAGATCTATGCTCGGAGGAAGAGAACAGGAAAGCACACCGTCTTGTTTTTTGGAATAGAATTGATTTGGGTGATTATTTTTCAAAAGTTGCTGGCGTCATATTTTTGTGGAAGTCTGGAGATTTGCCTAACCATTCTCTTTGTCTGCATATACCCCTTCAATCAACACACTGAAGGTTTTGTACGTTCATTTACCGATTCATCCACTCTTTTCATTCAGATTTCTGCTGGCGGTGACCCCTCTTCGCCAATTCTTGGACATACCTTCTCATTCGCGTAAGATCAGTGTTTGAACACTTCTTTTGATGTGAACCAACAAAGTTTCCATTGTTCTTTCTTTTTCATCTTCTCTCTCCAAAGTCGGTTTTCAACAGTCTTCCCGACAACTTCGAGACTTGTCATCTCACTGATTAAAGTCATAATCTGGTATTTTCACATGTTTTCCTTCATTTTTTGTGTTTTGTTCAGATGATATTGTTCGTCTCGTCCTGGGATCAACACGCGTTTTCTGTTCATCCTCCCTTTTAGATACTATCCCTCAAAACTGATATTCCTTCGTAAATTGACATCAAAATAACCATCCTGACATGTTCAGATTATTCCAGGGCAATACTCCTCGTCTCGAGAGATAGAGCATTGAGGTGCTTTTCATGGTTTTTTGAATGATTTGTGCATTTATTTCACTTTTTGCTCATGTATCCGTTATTTTTTAGCGTTTTACACCACTTCTTGGTTTTATGACGTGTATTGTATCAAAAAGTGTGTCAATTTGTGCTGGTGAAAAAATGGTCGTCTCAAACGCGATCAAAACAAAATTCACTCAATTTATGGCTCATTATCTCTTTAAGCCTGTAACTGTTAATTAGGCAAAAAATAATTTTTGGTGACGCTCCATAGTGTTTTGCAACCTTTCAAAAATAATCTCCCATTTCACAACGTTTTAATGTGTTCCTGAGTCCGACAGCTGACTCCGGACAACCCACAGGAGAAAGTGTGAAATGAGATTTGATGAGCTTAGAATTGTGAATAATGCGTAAAACGGACGTTGGAGCAGGTTTGATTCGTCGGGGGGAGAAGTGAGGAACTCCCCAATCTCCGAAAGCGAAGGGCGTTGTTTTGGAGAGTTGCTTCGAGTTCAGCTTCTTCAGATGTCATTTACAGCTTCAGTTGAACATGTCCGAGTGGGCCAATATGAATCCAGTGCGACGACAGCCGAGTCACGACATCGCTCGCTTATCGCTTCGCGAGAACTGCTTTCAGCCCATTCGAGGAGAGAATGTCACTCGATGCTAATACATCGGCAAAAAAAGTGAAGACGATCATGAAAAAGGTGAACTAAGGGGCTAATTGTCTGATCTGTTGAAATACCGATTTATTGTGCGTAGTTATATGCTCCTCTATTCAACTTCGAAAATGGATTCTGAAAACGTAGATTTGAAGTGAAGAAGTGAGAAATGACTCAAATAGTGACAGATGTCATTAGGCAGCTCTTGTCTCTTCATTTCAACCAAAATAAGAGTTCACTTCCTTTCGAAAGGAGATGGAATGGATGACACGCCTTCCCGATTCTCATCGAGAGGGAAACGTGGGCTGAGAGAGAGACAGTTTAGAATATCAACAGAAGTGGAAATCACCACACTGCAAGTCCTGGTTGTGACAGTGGAGGATGGAAAGGAAGAACAAGATTGTGTGAGTGATATGGTTGAAGTGGAAGGAGAGGACTGCGAGTGGCGAAGTTGTTTGTTTGCTTGCTTGTTTTGGCGTGTGTGTGTGTGTGTGTGTGTGTGTGTGTGTGTGTGTGTGTGAGGAATGAACTCTGAGAAGGGAAGAATGTGATTAGTGAAGTTGACAAACGAAACGACGTGGATGGATGGTGTGTGGTGGATATAGTGAACTGCAGGTTGTGCAGAATGAATGAGGTGTGTGTGAAACAAACAGTGATCAACGAAAGGGAAGGGTGACATATGCGACAATGATGGGTCGAGGATGACGTGAAGAGAAGACGAGGTGGTGCTACAAGTTTTGGAAAGGATCTTTCAGCTCTTCCTTCCTGACCTCTTTCGAGTGTTCTTCGAGTTTGGTCAGAATCTGTTGGAATGTTGGTCGTTGATCTGGCTCAACGATCAGACATTGTTCCACCAACTCGCGAATCGACGAGTCCGCGATCTTTTCGAGATGGAGAGCAATTCCAGCTGCCAAGTTCCGATGAGCATTCACCGCATCTTGCTCACCAAACGGAACAAGACCTGTCTCAATCTCCCACAGGATCAGGCCGAGCCGAAAAACCATCACTTTCGATGATTCCACTCCTCAATCCCTTCTTTCACTGATGATTGACTCGCTGATCGTTGAGTGTTTGAAGGGAGGGATGGATGGTCCTTGTCTGGTCTCTTTTCCAACTCAGAATGGATGCGAAGGAAGACCGAGTCGTTTTGGTTCAAAAGGATCCAGTGAGGTGAAAGTCTGGTCTCGCACGATTGGTTTAGCTTCCCTTCAACCATCTTCATCATCCCTCGAACAATCTTCTCCTCAATCTCTCTCCTCTTTCCCTCTGCCACTCCATCTCCTTTGTGGATCCGATTGTACAGTGTGTCGTGACCATCCACCATCACAATCGCGAACTCACCTTCACAGATCATCGCTTCGACCTGATTTGTCGTTTGGATATTTCGAGCTTGCGATTTCGGCTCATCTTCATTTGGCACTGTCAGGGGATGATTCCGTGCTATTAGTCCATTTTCCTCGTTGTCCATGTTCAGTGCAAACAGTCCATCTGTCGATTGATTTTCCACAGACTCGCCGTCAATCTTCTCCACAATCTCGCCAAGCTCCTGCTGGTCGCCCAGGTCGGATGAGAGGTGTTTCGACATTTTCTGTTTTCGGCGCCAGGCAATGACGACGATGACGATGATGATTGCGAGGAGGAGAAGGACAGAACAGACAATCACTGGAATCAGCCAGGGGAGTGATTTTCGGAGGGCTTCGGCTTTCCGCTCCTTGAGCGATTCGAGGAAGGTGAACGAGTCGGTGTGCTCGCCCTTCCCAAACACAATCCGAGCTGTCCATTTCTCGTCCAACGACAAAGACGACAGCGAAGACGATGCGACCGACAGATTGATGTGTGTTTCGTTCCACGATTCAGCGGATGAGAACGAGAGAGGAATCAGAACTGGATCGCTGTTCGATTTTGACAATTGAGAAGACGATGACGATTCAGACACTTCCAGTTTCAGATCACATGGAATCAACTTCGATCCAACAATCAGAACTGAGAATGAGTCCTTCTTCTTCGAGAGTGTGCTTTTGCTATTCTTAGTATCAGGTGAAGGGACAAAATGAGGCGAATTCAGTTCAGTTCGATTCAGAACAACTGAACACTCTGACGTTGACGAGATCCAATGATCTTCCGAGGTGTCTGAGGACGAGGGAAGAATCGTGATGTTTCCTGAGTTGCACATCACATCTTGTTGAGCTGAAGGGAATAACGAGAATTGTGCTCCACAGCTCAGAATCTGCGTCGAGATCAGCGACAGATTGCTCGATTCCATCCAGAGTTCTCCCATCTCAATCGACGACAGCACACACGATGTCAGTGAACAGTTGCTCTCGTGTAGTTTGATCAGTCCTGTCTCCCACGAACATAACCCTTCAATCCCGTCCATCAGGCTAGACGAGGATGGAACGCCTGAAATGTGCACAGAATCCATCACCAACTTGCCACCCTCCACATCAAAGAAGACAAACGACAGAGAATCAACTTGGACTTCGATCTCCACTTCCTTCAAAACGAGTGTCCCAGCCACAGAGACCAAGCCAGCCGAGTCGCCGAGAGAGGCAGTTGAGGGGATGACAAGCGATGGAGGCAGAACATGCTTTTCAACGATGACATCCTGTCCAGACTCGATGATCATGGGCGAGGTGAGATGCGTGTGGGTGATCAAAACGAGTGAGACTGTCTGTGCTGAGTATGCTTCCACAATCATCCAAGCAACATCCACAGACGAACACGGACGGTTCACAGCTCCGCAGAACTTGGGATCTGAATTCGCTGAGTCGTTCGTATACAGAATCAAAGGATCGGGACGAGTGTCTGTTTGGAGTGTGAAATCAGTGAAGGGGATCGAGATGGACGGTGATGGCTTGAGGAGCACCGAGAGGAGACGATACGCAGAGTTGAATGTGAGAGTATCTGGCCATCCGAGTGCCAGTTCAGTCGACGAGCCTCTAGTTATACTGGTGAATGTCACTTCGATTGGATTTCTGAAGCCTTCAAGGGAGACCAGGAACGTTTTGTCTACAGGAAGATCGGTCCCTTCCAGAATGAGATGGAATGTTGTGTTCGACTTTGTGGCAAACGAACCATGAACTCCTGTGAGCGTTGGAGGAACAGGAACTGTGAACCCCACTCCCGAATTCACAAACACTGTCGATCCTCCTGAAATCTCAACAATCTCGTACCTCTTCCCAAATTCAGCAAGTAACGATGTTTCTGCTTTCCCCGCTCCAAACACAGCTGTCAACTGTGACTCCGAATCTCGAACAATCGATGTCGAGCTGATCACGGTTGTTTCGTGTTTGACAGTGATTGAAGCGATCGGTGATGGGAAATTCACTCCATTCACGGTCACCGAAACTGTCGTCTTCATTCCGTTCAGAATTGGATCTTCCGTTCCTTCAACTCGACCAGGCGATGGCGGAACGGTGAATGTCGCTGTCGAATCTGCAACTCCAGCTTGTCCCGCAACATCCAGAGAGACGATCTTGTAGTTCTTCGAATATTCCAGTGTCTTTGTTTTGTTGTAGATTTCCACATTTGCTGTGCATGTCGTCTCTGTCGATCCACTCGTACCTCCAATCGTTCCTGTTAATTCGATTTCTAGAGCTCCGCTTTTGATCTCATTTCCATCCAGCTCTTTCACAACTATCGTGAAACCTTTGTTAGAAGACAGTGTTTCTCCTGTCAGAGTAAGTGTCACAGATGTTTTGTTTTCTCCACTCAGCGTTGGAGAGGCAAAGCTGATTCGAGGAGGTGCAGATGGCACTTCCAGAGACAGCAATGTATGACTAACTATCAATGAGGAGGAGGAGAACGTCTTCACAGTGTACGTCGTCCCATACGACAACAATCCTGAAGGATGAATCACCATTGTGTGTGATAAGGACGTTTGTGTCGACGGGGAAGAGAACGAGAATGGGCCAATCGAGATTTCTGTCAAGGCATCTGACGGGTCGATTACCAACAGCGTGAAAGAACCCGCTGCACATCGCTCCACTGTCACAGAGACAATCGATTCATTCAGGTTCGAAGCATTCAGCGAACATGTCACGTCGGTCAATGTTGGTCCTGTTGGTGTTTCAAGAGATATTCCAGCACATACAAGATGTTCTGAAGGTTTCGATGTCTGAGTCATTGTCAACAGGGTGTATGATTTGAAAAATTCAATTTCATTTGGTCCTCCAGCTTTCACCCATGACGATTCTCCTTTCACTGTTGATGTCATCGTCACTGATATCTCTTCGTTTCGACCAGTCAGCTTCAGAATCCATTCAGAATCAATCATAAAGTTCTTTCCATTCACAATCACTTTGAACTCCTCATTCGTTTCTGAATTCAGTGCTGTCGACGTCGATGAAACAATCCCAGGCGTAGGAACTGTGAACCCCACTCCCGAATTCACAAACACTTCCGATCCTCCTGAAACCCCAACAATCTCGTACCTCTTCCCAAATCCAAGTTCTGTCCCACTTTCCTCTATCCCGGCTTCAAATCTCGCTGTGAGCTGAGTTCCAGTGTTCTCTGCGATTGACGTGGAAGTGATCCGAGTGCTTTCTCCTCGCGTCACAACGATTTCAGTGATTGACGACAAATTCACTCCCTTTACTGTCACCGAAACTGTCGTCTTCATTCCGTTCAGAATTGGATCTTCCGTTCCTTCAACTCGACCAGGCGATGGCGGAACGGTGAATGTCGCTGTCGAATCTGCAACTCCAGCTTGTCCCGCAACATCCAGAGAGACGATCTTGTAGTTCTTCGAATATTCCAGTGTCTTTGTTTTGTTGTAGATTTCCACATTTGCTGTGCATGTCGTCTCTGTCGATCCACTCGTACCTCCAATCGTTCCTGTTAATTCGATTTCTAGAGCTCCGCTTTTGATCTCATTTCCATCCAGCTCTTTCACAACTATCGTGAAACCTTTGTTAGAAGACAGTGTTTCTCCTGTCAGAGTAAGTGTCACAGATGTTTTGTTTTCTCCACTCAGCGTTGGAGAGGCAAAGCTGATTCGAGGAGGTGCAGATGGCATCGTCACGGTTGGAGTAGTGTGAGATACAACCAGTGTTGGCGATGAGAGCGACTTCACTGTGTACGTCTTCCCATACGACAGCTTTCCTGATGGATAAACCATCACTGCGTGCGATAAGGACGTTTGTGTCGACGGGGAAGTGAACGAGAATGGGCCAAGCGAGATGTCTGTCATGGCATCTGACGTGTCGATTACCAACAGCGTTAAAGAACCTGACACGATGTTGTCCACTGTCAGCGTCACAATCACCTCATTCAGGTTCAATGGGTTCGGATCTGCTGTGATGCTGGTCAATGTTGGTCCTGCTGGGGTTGTGAACGACAGAGCAACCATGTTGTCTTGTCGGCTTTCTGGGGTGTGGTGCCACCACGTCCAGTCTGGCTCTGCCACTCCACCTTCTGAAAACGCGTTGCTTGTTGCTTCGGAGGCACTCTTCTTCACATCAACAATCGAATACGTGGTTGAAGGGGAAAGAGAAGGAACGCTTGGATTGCTGACTGGCAGAGCGACAGATCCTGTTGACCTTCCGAATGCTGCTCCTCCAATGATCACTTTTTGTCCTTCTGGTCCTTCAAATGTGATGTCGTATTTCGTGCTTGTTCCTGTGAACACTCCTGTGAAAGACAGAGCATAATATTCATCCCCATCCCCATTCCCTTGGATCGTCGGGACGACAGAGGTGATCGATGGACCAATCAAAGCAGGGAATATTGTCTGGGCATATGTTCTCCCGCAATGTGGGTGTGCGGATGTTGAGAAGCAGTTGAAGAACTCGTTGTTTCCAATGCCGGTGTCGTACAAGATCACGCAATCTGTCACACGTTGGCGTTGGGTGCCTAATGTGCACACATTCTCATCGAAGAGGACATCGGTCAGAACGACCTTGCCTGTTGGCAGAGATTGAAGGATTTCGAGCGCTCCGACGTCTGCACCTTCGTTGTCGGAGAGCGTGCAGTTGTCGAAGCGGCAGTCGCCTGTCAAAGAGACACGAACTGAACTATATTTTGGGAGTGACGAGCCAACCCTCGGTCCTGACTCCGAGAACGTGCATTGCGCGATTGTTACACGATTGCTAAGCTGAGTACTGAGATGTCCACCAGATCCAGCTGTGTTGTTCGTGAATTGGCAGTTGAAGAGTGTGGTTGAGTATTGTTTGGCATCGCTGGATGACGGAGACCACAGGAAGATCGCCCCGCCTTGCCCCATACCGTGCGTTGCATGGCATCCCGTGAATGAGCAGGCCTTGATAACAATATCAGCTCGCTTGTACTGGATTAAGATGGCGGCTCCATTGTAGGGATACACAGAAAAAAGGATATCGGTAAATGCACACGAGGTGATCCAAATTGGATTGAATTCAGTCTCATCAGAGTCAGATTGGAGAAGAGAGATGCGACCAGATTCTGGATCGGGAGAGTCAAATTCCTGTCCGGATTCTGGAACCGGTTCGTCAATTGGATCTGGAGCATCGTTGGTGACACACGATGAGAACGAAGAGTTCGAGAGGAGAGACGATCCAACCCAGTCCAACGACACTCCGCTTGTCCCGCAAAGATGATTCGTCGATTTTGACACTGACACCCCAACCAGACGCTGTGTCACGGATGAATACGAACCAGACAATCTCGACGACAGACGTGTGCTCGTCGTGTTTGTCAGCGAAGACCCCGACAGAGACACAGAACAGTCAACAACCCCACACAGACTATTCCCCAAACAATTCCCGAAATCGAAAAGTGGGCCTGTTCCGACGACGAGATGCTTGGAGTTCACATTCAAACCACTTCCCACTATCGACAATGATCCAACTCCAAATTTATCCGCATGTCCTTCATCATTCGATCTCGCACGCGATGAACGTGACAACGATCGTGGTCCACTCACCAGAGGCAGCAGAGACGACAATTTTGATGAAGAGCGATGGCTGCACGAGATAATGGAAACAGACACTGATGATTCCATTCCTGAATGCCCAATCACAAATGGAGACGTGTCTGAGCTCGACATGATTTCACAACGAGAAACCACAAATGTTGACGAGCGGATCAAACTCACGGCGGTATCTGGTGTATCCGCATGTAATTGCAGATTATCAACACTGAATGTGCTGTTCCACACATCAAACATCACAGAAACCTGCTTTTCTTGGACAAATGCGTTGTCCTTCTGGTATTGTGATTTGTTGTTTGACGCGATGTCTTGTTTTCTGTTTCCGTGAGATATTCTCGATGACAATCCTGATATATCCAC
This sequence comes from Blattamonas nauphoetae, assembly GCA_033064195.1. Taxonomy (NCBI): domain Eukaryota; phylum Preaxostyla; order Oxymonadida; genus Blattamonas; species Blattamonas nauphoetae. Next base: position 28,673 of record JARBJD010000200.1, read on the forward strand.
ATTTCTCGAGTTGATGTGGATGTCATGTGCATGATAGACACCATTTGGGATAATCACTGGAGATGTTCCAGATAACGACCGTTGGTTTTGTTGGCTCCAGTGAATATCCAGGAAAGCTGCAAAATCATGTGAAACATCAATGTGAGAGTGTTCGGGCGATGGAGAGGCTGTGAACAACTTCGAAAGGGCAAGAAGAAGGAATGGAAGGACCATGAATGATGAGAACAAAAAATGGCTAGATCGTGGCCTCACAAGCTCTATTATCAAGCATTCAACCAATGATCGCTGTGACACATTCACGTCCTATCACCCCCATCACGATATCATATTCCATCAACCACCTGAATCTGTACTCCATTGATGTCGCACCTCACTTGACATTCAAGCAGTTCCAGAAGAGAATTCATCAAGCTATCAACGCCATATCCCGCGAACACTTGTATCCGCTCATCGAGGCCACATTGCCTCAGGAAATAAGGAACAGTCTCCGACAACGAAACCGGAACAAATCACTTGAAATGACGTTTCCTAATTCCATCAGGCTCGATAAAGCAGACAACAAGAATTGTGTCATTGTGTTCCCAATTTATCCTGCTCGACATGAGCCCGAGACCCTATCAGACAAAGAGCAAGCATGGATTTCAACAGTACAAATTCATGGATGCAGGTGTGATCGTGATGTAGAACTGATCGATCTCACACAAAATTGGCCAAGAGATGAACTCGGAGCCCTCCGCCCTCTCAATGTCATCTACACACCTTGTAAACAAAAACTCCCTTCGTTCAGCGTCCGAAAGTACCAAGGGTCGAATCGGTTCGATCTCGACTCTATTGCCTCTTTGGTACATGTCCAACGAAGACACCCAAGAACGGTTGTTCTCCCTATTCACGGTTTACCAGGTCAGATGGAGAAAGTGTATGTTCGCGACGCTTGGGTTGACTATTCCAATGGAATGACAGAACGCTTCAAATTAAGCAAGGGTGTGGTCGGCATAGACTCCCCAATTCCTCATGCTGTTTACAACGAAGATTCTGAAATTGAAGATGACGTGATTAACGAGATTCCCGCACTCTCTCGAGTTCCGCCTTGGGTTGAAGCAGACCCAAAGTCTACTGTTTCATTCAAGGATTTTCTGAAGATAAACCCTTCTTCAAACTATTTCCACACCAATTATTATGTCGAGGGTCATCCAGGAACAGGCAAAACAGAGATGCAGTTCTATTTCCTCTACCGGCTGATCCACAGCTTCGCGCGGCTCGTTTGTGCTCTTTTCGATTTCATGTTTGTCAGATAATTGTGTTTGATTGCATTGGCCTCCCTCCCCTGTTCATCAAAGTCGACAAAACTGAAAGCAAAGAACTCGTCGTGGAAGAACTGAAACGAGATCGCTCCCAATTCCAAAATGTTGACTATTTTCCTGTGATTGGTCTCTTTGATTCGGTTAAACCAGAAACAAAAGCATTCTTCACGTATGTCGGATCCCCACCCTTCATCAAAAAGCACGAGCCAAGACATTGGAATGTAAATGTGGTTCGATTTTTGCTGTCTCCGATGTGGACAAAGAAAGAATTCTGGAGCATGCTTCGTCTTGTTTATCCACCTGGCACAACCCCGTGGATAAGGAAATTTCCGAAAGCGTCGATCGATCTCCACAGTCTGTCGATGAGACGGGTCCTTCTGTCTCTCCCGTCGTTTGATGCGGCAGACTCCCCCCTCAACTTTCGCACTCTCGTTGGAGCACTTGCATTCCGACGATCCCGAGCCCAGGAACGACTCCGAGCACGAACAGTCGAGACACAACTCGGCTGGAATCCGCTTCATCTCGCTGGGACTCCTCTCGCCGAGAAAGAACTCAGGCAAACCAAGGAGCTCGCCATCAATGTCATCGATCTCTTCGGACTGATCCCTCGTGCGCTGAACATGGATGCACATTCTCTCCTCGACTGCCTCCGAGCAGCCGTCCTCCCAAACCCACAGAACGACATCAACCTGTCGCTTGCGCAGAGTTGTCTGGTGGCGACTGCATCCGATCGTTTTCCGATCAGCCTCTTCTCCAATCTCCTCTTCCTCGACGACCAATTGGACGAGCTCGACATTCCGCAGCAACCCGGGGCATGGTTGATAGACACACTCTCCGATCGGGGATTTCAGTTTGTGGAACAAGTGCTCTATTCCATGACACGTCAACGACGTGTTGTGACCATACACACTCTGAAGAACAAGATATTCAACGGACACAGACTCGTTTGGCCCCTCGACCTCGGATTGAGACAAGTCACTTGGTTCGAAGCGACAGGAATGAGAGTGTTTGAGCCGAACAAACTCTACGTGCAGTCGTCCTTGCAAAGTTCAGGAACCCCGGTGGATTCACCACTCATTGCATTGGACGGCTTTTTCTGGCAACCCCATGACGACGCCAATCTCTTTTGCGCGGTGCAGATCACCAATTCGCCCGATGTTGGAACACCAGATCTGGCATTCTTCCAGACGGTCTACACGCATTTCAAGACAAACATGACGAGACATAGCCAGAAGCCAGTGGACTGCTGGTTTTTGTGGATTGTTCCGCACGACTATCTGGAGGCGTATCTGCATCGGAGGGATGTGGATGGCATTCAGCTTGTTGGTGTGGTCAGTGCCAATGAGCTGATCCTCCAACAGATCACAGGAGAACATCCAGAAGAAGTGGAACGTTCCCAATACTTCCGGGAGGATATGCAAGAGATGAGGTCACAGGAACGTCGTGCATCGCTGTCTGAAGAGGACGAAGACGAGAATCCATCTTCAGATTCCGGAGATGATGACACGGACGGGGACAGTGATCACCAGATCAGGAAAAGAAAGCGACTTCATTCAACGAAGCCACACACAAATAAGAGTCTGACCAAAAACGAAAAGCTCAAGAAGAACAAAGAGCAACCTGGACACTACACAAGCAATGATCTCACAATGCAGAGGGAAGTGAGCCTGCCGTACTTCCACTCTGTTCAACCACACTTCATTCGATCTTAAATAATATGGCTCATTTCGCGTGTATTGAGTTTCAACACCTTCTTCAATGAATCACTTGTGTCGCTCTGCCTTTCAATCTTCCTCCCAACACCTCTCGCTCTCCTCTCCCGACACACATTCACCCAATCGCTCCAGCATCATTCATTCCTCGTGTCACAACGCGCTAGCAACCGAATCAGCATCCCTCAAACTGGTGCTATCACATCCACATCCGCCGCACTCTCCTTGTCTGTCTTCTCTTTCTGACTTTCATTCATCAAATTCCGCCTTTTAACCTGTGGAATCCCTTTGAAACGATTTGCTCCATTCTGCATGGTTCGTTGAGCACAGGTTACGATCATCGAGATATTCCGACAGACAGACGTGAAAATGAACGAAATGATGTAAGTGGACGAGGCATGTTTTTGATTGTCAGTGTTTATCTTTGGATGAAAGGAAGTCGGTGTTGAGCTGTGTAAGTTGTTTCAAATATGAAATATCATAAGAGACCGAAAATAGACAATTGTTCTTATCTCGGGCGAGAGAATATACGTCAGTTTCTTCCCTCTCTGAAATTGGGCTTGGATTTTGTTTGTTCCGGAAATATTGAAGAGGTTCTCTTTTCAAAAAGGACTCAATGAACATCTCCTACAGAATTAGCCTCTTCATTGGTGGTATCGAATCTTCATCCACGATGGAGAAACTGAATGTCAGGCGGATCGTCAACTTCCACTCTCAGCATTGTGATTTTACTTCGATAATTCAACGTCGGTAGATGGCGGATTCAACCAATTCCCTTATTGAATCTGACTTCGCTGGACAGAGGTCCATCCAATCAACAAGCTCTTTCGACTATTCTCGCAGCAGTTACTTTGCACACTCCCCGGACACAGATTTATTCAGTTCCACCAATCCAAGCGTGATATCTGCACTCTCACAAGCGGGCAACAGTGTTATTGATGGCTACTTTCAACAATCAGGTGTATCCTCATTATCATTCGACACTCACCCTCAAACTGCCTTTCAACCAACCATCAGTTCGTCCATATCCGCGTCTATTGGCCTTTCACAGTTCTCCTCTTTATCATCATTTTCGCGCTCTCCCACATCTTTCGATTCATTTGAAGAACCACACTACTTTTATTCACCTCTTTCGTTCAGTGACGGCATCGAAAAGAACAATGGTTTCAATCAGCCTTCTGGATTGCAATATTCGTTATCTGGAATGGGTTTTGAACACGATGATCTCTCCCAAAATACCAAACTTCTCTTTTCGGCACAACCAGTTGTTTCAGGTGGTGATGATGCCGTTTTTCACAGTAATTTTGATAATGACGCCGCTTCTGGACTCAGTGAGCCAAAATATCAGTTTATTGACATGAGTGGAGCGAACGTTATCGATACCGACGAACTTGCCCGTCAACGAAGGAAAAAGAAAAAGAAACGGACACGAGCCCAACACTCCCATCAAATTGAACCGATTCACAGAGACTCGCAAGAAGCTCGCCTGATTCTGGCTGCCATCAACTCAACAGCAATTGCAGATGACAATGACACGCCCCAAGAACGGAAGGACGTAGAACGTGCCAGTCCGCTTTCTGTCTCAGCCACAACCTTCGTTCACCGCGGCGAAAATCGCGAGGAAGGGAGATCTTCGCCGCTCCCCAAACTCCAAACGGCGAAGGCGATCTCGTTGATCACAAAGGGATCTGACGGCAACTCTGGCATCCCTCCCGGGTTTATCCAACACCCCAACGCTCGCAAGACTCAGCATTCCGCCCCAACGCCGTATATCCCTCCACACTCCGCTCCGGCTCCGATCTACCAGCACGACCAGTCTCCCCTCCAACTCATCAGCTTTGTCGCTGAAGAGGACGACTTCTTCTCAAATCCAAAGCCGACGTTGGTTGTGAACGGCCAGATTCCGAAGTTCACTCCTCCACCCGCCCAGTTCAACCCGTCCTACCCATCCCCGCCTTCCCTTCCTCCCAAACCCTCCCCATTCACCCCCGCCTCCTCCCTCACCCCTTCTGGCCTTTCTCTTTCGTTGAGTCCGTCCCAATCTCAAGCTGCCACAAAGAAGCCGTTCTTTGGACAGAAGAACGCAGCCACTCAGCCGACCGTCCGCTGCTTCCGTTGCGGCAAGCCAGGACACAACTTCGACATGTGTCCTCTCAACCAAACAGAAAGCCTGAAGAGCGGAACACGGGTGGACAAGAACTGCTGCTACAAGTGCGGCAAACCGGGGCACCACTCGCGAGATTGTCCCAACGAGGACATCCGTGTGTGCTTCTACTGCAAGCAGACAGGCCATGTGATGAAAGAGTGCCCGAAAAAGCGAGGGCACATGCCGCTTGATCTGGGAGCAGGGATTCCTGGCCTTGCTGGCTTCAAACTTGACGCTCCATCATTTATTCCGTCGTCCACGAGGAAGGGATGACTTATGAGTTTCAAGCTCTTCCTTTCAAAGAGGTATTCTTTTGTATTCCCGATGCATTTCATCCAGAGGTCAAATTATCACCATTTCTCTGGGTAATAATCGATAATTCGAATATATCGCGAAGGAGAATCGATCAGACCATCACAACCACTTTATGAACCATGGCTGATGAGGAAATCGAATCTACCATGATCGCATTCCTAAGACAGGAAGTTGAGACTCGGGACGCAGAAATAGCTCGTCTAAACCACCAAATTAGAAAGCAAACGGTCCTTCATGAAAGAGAACGAGAAATGTGGCAACTCGAATTTGATGGCGAGAAAGAAGGCTGGGACTATGAGAACAAGGTCCTACAAAGCAAGGTTGATATTTTGACAAAACAAGTCAATGAAATCAACCACCTCTCTGAAGAAAACACTACTCTTCGGAACCAAGTTAGGTATTGAAGCAATCACACGTTAATTGTGTTTTCTGTCATAGAGATATTGCTGGTGGTCATACAGAAACTGAACTTGAGCTGAAAAGAGAACTAGCTCTTCAGAAATCGTACCTTGAACGCGTTAAGGTCCTTCTTGTCCAGGTATTCCATATATTCTCGATAACATTTATGCTATCAACTTCATTTCTCTCCTTCTTCAGACCTACCGCCGATCAATGAATGAATATGAAGCCCAAGTCAAGGAAAGCCTTTTCTCTGCTCTTTCAACACAAACTCAGGAACTGTCACAACAGAACACAGAACTACAAAATAATCTTGATCAAGCCAGAGTTTACTACATTTTTTCAATCATATAATGATTCTTATCCTCCAGGCGGAGATAGTCACACTCATATCCAAATTGGACGACAAACGAGATGAGATCAGACAATTGCGAATGCAAAACTCCATCGAAAGGGGTTTAGGTTTGGAGGAGGGTCGACGAGAAGTGAAAAGAACACAAGGATCTCCCGCTACTGAGCGTTCAATCGAATCGAGTCGTCCGAAAGACACATCTCGACTTCAGCCGACGCCCGACGTTCCAAAATCATCAAATGTCCAGCCTCGTCCCTATTCTTCAAACGGTCTCTCAAACACAGTCTCCACAAAGGACCCATACGTCGTCAGACTGGAAACAGAAAACGCGAAGCTCAAAAAGCAAATCAAGGAACTCAGCAGCAAACCACTCCTCCCAAAATCAAGTCCGTCGTCGCCTAAACCCCCTCTGTCCGAAGAACAGCTGCAGGGTGCCCAGAAACGCCATCTGGCCCATCTCCAAAGGAACGAGGAGCGGAAGCGGTTGCAGGAAGAGAAGGTCATCGCCGAGCAGATCCGCGCTCGCACGATGGTCTCTCTGAAAGACACCAAGTCCGACGCCGACGTTGCCCTTCTGATCCGCAAAGAAGTCAAACAACTTCGAGACACCAAACAGCTAGCCACGACAGGCCCAATCACGCCATCGACGACCGAGCGGGGTGAGGAAGAGAAGGAGGAGGCAATCAACGTTGTGTCGTCCATGCACGCATACTCGCCCGTCATCACATCCACTCGCGACGCCTCTCTCACCGCCCGCTCTCGTCCCACCAGCGCCAGCACATTCGGAACAGTCGGGACCAGCCTCAGCCCGACCTCGCTTCCCGTCCTCCACTCGTTCGGCAACACGTCGTACTCCGCGCTGGCCCACGACGGGATTTGGAAGGCGTCTGCTGTCTCCTCTCCGCCGTCGCAGATCGGCACGCCAATCTCGTCTCTCCGCACGTCGGGACGAGCAGACGAGGAGCTGGCTCGAGTTGCGGCCTCGCCTGTTTCTCCCTCCCTTCCCACTCCGCATGCTGACAATCCCCAACACACTCCTCCGTTTGTCTCGTCTTCACACGAACGGCCATTCAGCTCAGCAAGCACTCGCGAACGCGCTGACGCTGACCGATCCAGCCGCTCAACACCGTCCACCACTCCTCGCCCAGCCACCTCAGCCACGCCCACCCGCCCCACCATCCACAGCGCATACGCCCAGATCCGGCCAATGCACACGCACCTCGCCCTCTCCTCGCAGCCTTCTCTCCGAACACCGAAGGGAGCTCGTCCGGGCTCTCTCAGCGTCACCGCTCAGCCGGCCTCGTTCAGCGACACGAGTGTTGTGACGGAAGCAGCAGAAACTCGAAAGAGGCGGCAGTGGCGAAGAGTGGAACAATCTCTCCCCGTTGGCCGGACAGACTTTGCCGTGAAAGGACACGAACACGTCCAAATGCAGTGTGCTTCTCTCCCCTTCATTTTTGCAGGCCTTTCTCGATCCAAGTGAACAAGAACCTCACCACCTTCCTCACTCCTTGAGATCGTTCTCCTTTGATTGTGTGCCGGGAGGGCTGTCATCCAACGAGTTGCCAAGGAGTGATAACAATACGACAGCCATTTTGGAATCAGTCACTCAGAAACATATTCTGTCATCATCAGTTTCTCTGTCCCACAGAGCAAGATACATCAGTTTCACACATAATAAGATCGTTCAATCTTTGTCCAATTGGAGTGCCAAGTCACCCACCAGCAAGGAGAGGTGGGTCCTTTGTTAGAAATATACCCAACAAAAATATGGTGATTTTGCTCAAGGCACTGATGGCCGAGTGGTTAAGGCGACAGACTCGAAATCTGCTGGGGTTCCCCCGCGTAGGTTCAAATCCTGCTCAGTGCGCTTCTTTTTCAAAGTATTGACAATACAATCTTTTTTTGATGAAATTCAAACGAAGAAAAACAAAGCAACATGAAACTCAACAGATCTTCAATTCAATGACGATTTCCGTACTTGAACAACGTTTTCATGAAAAAGTGTTGATTGTGGAGATAGCGCTGAAATATAAATCTGCTGGATGAAGCAATGTGATCCGCTTTGAGTGAATAAAGCAAAGATGGAGCATATTGCCTGGTGAGTCCAGGGATGACAGATGCATTTACGTTTTGGTGTTTGGTTCAATCATTAACGACTGCTTCATCTTCAAAACGGATAAGCCAGCTGTGAATGTTATCCCGAAGGAGTTGCAAGATGAGCGTGGCATCTTCGCAACTTGTCTCGCTCAGTTCATCAATCAGGACGATGGCATTGTCAAACTCAGTTTTTGCGATATCGTAGGCTTTTTCTCGTTCTCCCGTGATTTCGTAGAGATACACAGACAGATTCAGCGCAACTCCAAGACGGATCGGGTTCGTTGGGGGGAGAAGAGACAGAGAAAGTTCGTAGGCCTGCTGATATGCGTCGGATGACTCCTTCATGCATGATGTCTTCTCCTCACCTTCAACAACTTCAGCAAGATACCTGTTGTAGTCGCCAACAAGCTTGTGGTAGAAAATAATCGCTTCTGCACCCGTTGCGTTGGGGATGGTATTGTTCCGGAGAATTGTGAGAAGTTCTCTGCAAACACGTTGGAGATCAGCAACAATCACGGTTAGATATTGTTCAATCACCTTGATATGTGATTCACGTTGCCTTTTACGCTCCTTCGTGAGAATGGACTTTAAGACTCTGTATGCACGACGATGTGCACCAACAACATTTTTATAGGCAACAGAAAGGAGGGTTCTTTCCTCGATTGTTAGATTTCCTTTCATTTTCGCCACCTCTCGGATACATTTGGTCATTTCTAAAATGAAAGATTCAATCATGGAAGAGGCGAGCTTACCTTCATAATGATCGGTTTGCTCATGAACCTTCGCCATAAAGACAAGTGCTTCTCGATGTGATGTCATAAAGACAGAGAGATTTGAGGAGTTGATGAATTAACGTATGGCTTGATCTATCTGAGCGGCAAAAGGGTATTAATCCGATTCTTCAAGTCATGAGTGGTATGCATCGTTACATTCAATTTGGACTATCCTGAGTTATACATACCAATTATTCCATCATTCATACACTTATCACTCTTTCCCCCTCATATTTCTCACATCTAATCAATTCTGCTTTATTTTCGTACTACCCTGATGATACAGATTCACCGAACAACCAGCGTGTATTCCTGCGCAAAGTTTCCCCGAACGTGACCGAAAAAGCCATCCAAGATTTCATTAACGAGAAGTTTGGGCAAGGCGCCGTCCTCTCGTCTGTCAAGCTTCCTACAGGAAACCAGAATACACCTCCTGACCAACGTCGATACAACTGTATCGTAGGATTGAAAAGCTCGGAGCAAGGTATGGACATGTCCATGTCCCCGTCTTTCCTTGTGCATATTCTTTCTCAAAATTTTCAACTCCTTTTTCTGGTAATCTGTGGTTATTTTTCTATTGCATTGCATCCTACTCCAGCTGAACAACTCGTTAAAGAGTCTCCAATCACTATTGATGGTTCTAACATCACTGTTGAGGCGTATCAAAACCGCTCAACTCTCAACTCACATGCACCTGGCTTCGAGCCATCCTCATCCCACCACCACGCTGACACTCACATCACTTCATCTGCCCGCAGCATTGTGCTGAAAGGGCCAGGCATGCAATATCTCAAAGAAGATGCAGCCATCCGCAAACTCCTCGAACCATACGGGAAAATCAGTAAATTGGTCCCGAATCCAAACCAAGGACCAACGAGGACAGTGTCTATTGAGTTTGAGAAGGAAGAAGAGGCACAGAAGGCCATTCAGGAGCTGAACAAAGCGAACATTGGTCCGAACGGACTGGTCCAACCCGGCGATGAGGAGACCCAATCAGGTGTCCTCACTGTCGAGAAGCACAGTTCACACACCACATTGTACGTGCGTGGATTCCGCCCCGAGTCCAAAGACAGATTGAAGGAGCTGTTCCACCGTTACGGAAATGTGATTGACTGCAACCCCCGCGTGGAAAACGGGAAATCGTGGGCTATCATTACGATGGAGGATGAGACACAGGCACAACGAGCGATCGACGACGTGAACGGCATCACCTCCGAGATTTACGGTCGCATGGAGGTCAGCCGCTTCATCCCCCGTCAGCAGAGACAACACCAAATGCAACAACAGCAACACATGTCCATGATGCAAGGGTATCCTCAGAACTACATGCAGTTCCCAATGCAGCAACCCAATTACATGTACGCTCCCCAATTCCAACAACCTATGCACCCCTACCCGCAGCAGCAGATGCCAGGATTCGCCCCGCAGATGCCATACATGCCCCAACAGATGCAAGGTGCTGGTCCCCAGCAGTACCCACAACAACACCGCCAACAGCCAGGAAGAGGCCCCCAGAACCAACAGAGAGGTCGCGGCGGTCCCGGAAGAGGCCAAGGTGGAAACCGTGGCAACTACCAACAACAACACAACCGTGCCCCCATCCATGCTCAACCACCTCACCAACAACTCCCACCCTTCAACGACGCTGAGCTCGAGGGCAAGGACGAAGCCGACAAGAAGCAGACTATCGGAGAGTATATCTACCCCATCGTTATGGATAGGTATGACGACGAGAAGGCCGGCAAAATCACAGGAATCTTGATCGAGTTCCCAATGGACGTTCTCCTCAAGCTTGTGAAGAATTCACAAGCTCTGATGAGTAAGATTGAAGAAGCAAACCGTGTGTTGGATGGGAATGCCCACCAGTAATCACCTCACACTGGCCGCGCCTGTCAAACACACTGGTTGTTCACCACATTTCTTTTTTGCGGAGTACTCCCGCTAAACTGGACAGATGTCTCTCATTGACGTGTATCATTGGTTTAATCAGTGAAATTGTCATCGGGCTTGAAAGTGTTTCGAGAGAAATGGGGTGATCGGGAAGGACGGATTAAAACACTGTTTTTCTCGATTCTTGCATGAAGAGAGGATCGTCAGATATCCCCATCTCCGATATGTTGATGTGCTGCATCTTTCAAGTCTTTTTCCTTCTTTTTGGTTTCCAATAGGAGCTTCTCCGCCCCGCTTTCCACTTCGGCCCAAACCTCTTCGCTGAAAGATCTGACAATAACTTCCCTCAGAAACTCAATTGACTCCTTCTCTTCAGCAGTACCCAGGTTCATTCGGAGGAGTTCCACATCTCTCCTCATCGGCTCGTTGCTGACGATGCTCAATTCCGGGTGTTCCCTCCACAGTTGCTCCATCCCACTCAGCACCTTCTTCCCCACAGCTCCGGCACATCCTCCTGCTGTCTTCGCAACAAAATGGAGTTGGAGTTCTGCAGCACGCAATCCGCTGTCTTCCGAGATCAACTGCTGAGCGATAGACAATACCGACAGGTGCACTTTTGGAGTGACGTGCAGTCGCAGCTTCATCCCTTCCTTCGTCGACGCAATCATCGCGTTGAACACGAGCTGGCTGTTGGCGAGTGGGGTCTCGTTCAGAAGACGGACCAGAAAACCAACAAACCCGTTTTCGCCGTCGCGTCCACGACGGATGGAGTTGAGGCACTGGTCCTGCGTGTGCGGCAAGGAGAGGTGGAAGCAGAGGCGTGGAGTGACGTCCGCAACAACAGAGAGACACACCGACGACACTCCTTCCAGCCACGAACGATCAGCTTCGGTGATGGCGGAAGAGGAGAGGTGCTTTTGGCAGAGCTGGTTCTGGTCGAGAGCGAACTGGAGTCCTTCCACAAGCGGAGCGACATTCTCGACGGCGAGGGAGAGCAAGCGGGTGATGAGGGAGATTGTGTGGAGTGTGGCGAGTGTTGTGTCTCGTTGTCTGCTGTCCTCCTCGTCTGAGAATGCGGGGTCAGTCTTCCTTTTTGTGATTGCTTTGAGTGCTGCTGTCAGGCTCGTCTTCGACTCTTCATTCGTCTCCCGCAGGATTTCATACACCACTTCCATCGCGCGCTCTGCACGCTGGCTTCTGAACTGGATGGTCTGGGAGAAGAATGGGTTGATGAACTTCCCGCTGCAGGTGTCGATGAGGACAGCTGCCACAGCATCCAGAAGCGGGCGAGATGTGCTGAGGAACATGGAGAGGAACAAAGAGAGGATCGAGAACGAATCGTCTGCAGGTCTGTCGCAGAGAAGGAGCAGCTGGCTTGCATCTGTCCAGCACAGCGCTTCGTCTGAAAAGGTGAGGAGGTCGCGTCGGCCTTTCTTTGCTTTCGAGGATGATGCGAGAAGTGCCTTGAGCGACGTGAAGATGTGAGTGACAAATGACGTTGAATTCTGAATTTGAGATGTGACAGAACGATATTTGTTGACAAGATACTTCAGAGTGTCCAGTTTCTGGAGAGGAGGAATGTGAATTGAAGAGAGCGAAAACTTCTGTGGATTGTGTGATTGGTTCACTAATAATTTGCGATATAAGCGTTGAGACAAGGTTTTGAAGGCAGGGAAGTCGTTCAAAATCTGTTGATCTTCCGAGGGTTTCAAGTTCCGTGGCAAAAAGTGAAAGAGCGTCAACCTGACTGAATCAACACAAAATGTCAACAAACATTTGTCGAACGATCAACAAGACGCTCAAATATACTGTTGAGGCAGCTATCAATCTGGAAGACAGAGATATAACTTGAAAAGAAGGAAATACTGATTCGCGAATTGAAGAAGTGTCACTATATTGGGTTTTCTCCAATATTGAAGGCAAAAGAGGATGGTGAAGCACGTAAAGTGTCGAGTCAATGGATGAAGAGGCTGAGTTTCTGAGATAAGAGAAGGTACAAACCAAATAAGTTCATGATTTTGATAGACAGAAGTTGGTTGTCAGTTTGACTTTTCCAAACTATGAAAGGTTTGAGAAGTTCAATGATCCGATTTTCCATCAGAAACATGGATGAAGAGTGAATGTCTACAGCAAGGATAAGACAGAAGTGACAGAAAGAAGACCATTTTGGAGTGTCTCAAAAAAGCGTTGGAGGAGATCATGTGCATCAGCTTTCCAGGGAAAGCATTTACGGAGAGATACAACCAGATCAGAAAGTTGATTCATGACAATGGATTCTAAAAAAGGAGACCGAACTGATCTTGCCGCAATGAATTTTCTTGATCGAGAAAGACTCTATTTTTCAACGATCAAAAGATTACATGGCTGACGCTCGTAGTCAAGACATTGTACAGCCATCTCATGAAACAGCATCCGATACCAGAGAAGTTTCGTTCATTGACGAGATCCCCAAACAATCAGAACTTTCACATCTCAAATTGGCACCTTTCCAATTTAAAGAGCGAGTCAAATGCCCACAATGTCAACGAAGTTCTCTGATGTATTGTTCGAATTGTCTAAAACCTCTTCCATCTGTTCCAATTCCACACCTAACACTCCCAATCCCTCTCCATATTGTTCACCATCCCAAAGAGAAAAAATCGAAAAGCACTGCGATGCACGCCCTTATTCTAGCCCCAGAGTCAACAACAATTCATGAATTTCCAAATTTTCCAGATTTTAACCCAAAAGAGACACTTTGTCTCTTTCCTGCAGAGGATGCGAAATTACTCGAAGATTTTGATGTCTCTCCATTTAAACAGGTTGTTTTTATTGATTCAACTTGGAGTCAAGCAAAACAAATCTGCCGTGATGCTCGTATTCAGTCACTAACGAAGGTGAGAATTCATGACCAAAAAACTCTCTTCTGGAGAACTCAAACTGAAGCTCCGGAGTTCCTCGCCACAATAGAGGCCATTTACTACTTTTTCAAGGAGTATTTTGAGGCATCGCACAAACAGCCGTACAATGGAGAGTTCGACAATCTGATGTTCTTTTACGCATTCAACTACGAGCACATCCAAGACCTATTTGCCAAATCGAAAGATAGATTGGTCTCACGCAAGATTTCGGACTCATATCTGAGAGAAAGGCGGGAACATCATCCAGACCCAAGCCAGCCAAAGAGCCGCGACAGGGATCACTCACCTGATGGTCATGATGACTAGATTCTCTTATTAATTTCCTTTCTCAATTATTTGGTCTTGCAAGATACTTTTCTGCAAGGTAGAGTCTTGTGTGAAGAGAAAATCAGAAAGAATTAAGTTTGGCTCTGTGCAGCGAGTGCAATGGCCTGAAGTTGTTCAAGAAAATTTGGACCCGAACTCAAGGCCAACTTTTGGAGAGCAGAGCCTGGGGTGTGCAAAAGAGCCTGAGAGAGAATAAAGAGAGGAGAAATCAAACCACTGTCTTGCCAGCCTCGACAACACGGCCAGCATCCATCACAATCGTCACGTCTGAGTCTGCAATTGTCGTCAGTCTGTGTGCGACCACAATCACTGTCGCGTCCCGCCACGCCTCGCGCATCACCTGTTGGAGCACGCCATCCGTGTCCTGATCGACGTTCGATGACGGCTCGTCGAGCAGAACCAGCTTCGTCTGGCGAAGGAGGGCGCACGCAACAGAGAGGAGCTGGCGCTGCCCTGCCGAGAGGACAGAGGTGGAGTCGGAGAGGGGGGTCTGGAGAGACTGCGGGAGTGCTTCGATCACTTCTCGGATCCCGATTCTGGAGAGAGCGTTCAGAACAGCCTCGTCGGAGAACGCGTTGTGCGGGTCGATGTTGTCTCGGATGGTGCCAGCCACAAGCGCCACGTCTTGCTGCACAACTGCGATGTGCTGGCGGAGGGTGTTGGTGTTGATCTCGTCGATGTTCTTCCCGCCAATCCGGATCGTCCCCTTCTCTCGAATCATCAAGTTCAGCAGCGACAGTGTGAGTGTGGACTTCCCGCATCCTGTCCGCCCCACAACCCCCACCCACTGCCCATCCTCAATCTTGAACCCGACATCGGTCAGCACGGACTTCCCGTCTGGCGTGTACTTCACCTGCAGGTCCTCCACTTCCACCGACCCGCTCTTCGTCCACTCCAGCGTTTTGGATGCTGCCTCCTTCTCGCCTCGCAGATGGCCGTTCTCTTGCGGAGTCTGCAGACCCTCCTGCACTCTGTCCACAGCATCCATTCCTTCGTCCATCGACGTGAACACAAACTTCACACGGCTGTACAGTGCGAGAGCAACAGAAGCAGACGACTGGACGAACTGGAGAGAGACGCCCTGTCCAGTCGACCGCTTCGCTTTGAGTGCAAAGAACCAGAGCAGCAGGGGCAGGCTGTGCTCGAGTGTGTTGCTGATCTGGCGGACCCAGCGGTAATACTGATTCTCATAAAACGCCTCCGCCTCGCGCTCGTCCTCGTGCAGCGCGACGATGTTGAAGAAGGCGTCCTCCCTGCCCATCTGGTGGATCGTTGTAGCACACGACAGCACTTGGATTTTTGTGTACGACCGATTGCGAGCTCGGCTGAGCTGCTTGCGTCGATGGGCTTCTGATTTGTATTTGTCGGAGAGTCTGGTGACGAGGAAGGAGAGGAAGACGAGGAGGATGAAGAGCGGCTGGAAGTCGGGCATCTTCACAAAAAGGGCAACAGCCTCGACCAGACTGAGCTGCAGCGCGCCGATGAACGAGAAGAGCGGGTTGAGGCGCGGGTCACTCACTGCAAACACGTCAAACACGAACAGCTCTTCGAGATGGCCTTTGTCGGCAGTCTGGAAAACGTGGAGAGGAGCGTCGAGGAACACGTTGAGAAGAGACGTGGTCAGGCTGCGTCTGTTTTGGGCAGTGATGGTGTTGTTGAGGTACCCATGCACGAACCGGATAAGAGTGATGACGATCGAGTACCAAAAGTAGAGACCGATCGAATGAGATGTGAACAGACGCGTCGGTACTGGCGAGTCTGCCGAGTGTGACGTTGCTGTTTGGACGAATTCTCCTTCCTCCGTCAGCGCTCGTTGTTTGATCGTCAACCAATCTGCAGTGAACGAACAGACTGTGGACACGACGAACAAGACAAACGAGAATTGTCCCAAAAGAAACTGTAGCGTCGACTTGTTGAGCCACCGAAATGCGCCCTTCTTCTTCGTCTCCGTCGCGGATGAATCGTCGGTCGGGATGGTTGCGGGTGTTGTCTCAGATGCGGATGGAGATGAGGTTGGACCAGCCACAGTCGGGATCACTGCGGTCGGGTTCATCACTCTCAGCTTCACGTCTTCATTTGGAGATGACTCATCTGACCTGCCATCCGCTGGTGCCTCGTTGTCATCTGACACATCGTCGAGGTCTCCGTCAGACATGTTGAATCGCGAGCTCACTGCGAAACTTTGGCTCGACCCAAACTCGAAGCCGTTCTCGTTGAGAGGAGTGATGATCCCATCCTTCATTTCCAGAACTTGTCCAAATCGGAAGGCGAGTGGCTTGTTGTGTGTGGCCATCACGACTGTTTCATTTCTCAGAATGCCGTCCAACACGTGTCGTTCAATCCAGCGTGTCACTTTCATGTCACACGCCGACGTCGGATCGTCGAGCAGGAGGATCGAGGGAGGCTGGCGAGGGCCACACGATGAATCGTCTGGAACGGGTTGTCTGTCGACGAGGACGGTGTAGCAGAGACGAGCGAGACAGACACGCGCCTTCTGCCCGCCGCTCAGCTGCTGTCCCCGATTCCCCACAACAGTCTCGATTCCCTTCGGCATCGCTTTCAGATCGTCCACGAGGCAGCACGCGTGGATGACTTGGTCGAAGAGCTCCTTGTTGTAATCGAGTCCAAACAGCACATTCGCCTTGATCGTCGAGTCGAGGATGAGCGTGTTCTGCGGAAGCAGGATGCTCCTTCCTCGGACAAACCCCCATCCCTCGTACAGGTCACTCTGCCCAGCCATTGTCGAGAGGAGCAGAGACTTCCCGCATCCAACAGGCCCGATCAGTGAGTAGTGTTTGTGGGCTTCGAGGGTGAGGGAGAAGGGAGGGAGGGGGATCGCTGGAGAGGACGTGGATGGGACAGAGAGATGGACTGAGAGAGGAGACGACGAAGTAGCGTGCGGGGATGACGGGGAGGGGGACAGACTCCGCGTGGTGCGGGCAGAGAGAGGGACGAACGAGAGAGAGGAGAGGTAGAGGATGGACGGGTCA
This sequence comes from Blattamonas nauphoetae, assembly GCA_033064195.1. Taxonomy (NCBI): domain Eukaryota; phylum Preaxostyla; order Oxymonadida; genus Blattamonas; species Blattamonas nauphoetae. The sequence goes on from JARBJD010000200.1 coordinate 45,878, forward strand.
GCTGTTGGCGTCACATCCTGCTCGAGGAAGAGATTCCTGATCCTGACAAGGACTTTCTTCACCAAATCCCAGACACGTTTGCTGATCTCCGAAAAGGAGTACGGGTTGGCTGGTTTGGAAGTGGGCTGGGTGTCCTCTTGCGGCGTCGTCACTCGAAGACGGTAGCCCAACAGACACTCTTTGAAGTCCACAGCAACAGTCTCGTCGATGGCTGCGATGGCGGCCTTCTTCTCCGCTGCACTCATCCCTCGCCACGTCTGCCCCAAAACGGTGTGCCGCTGTCCGTCCACTTCGGCGTAGTTCTCCACCTCCGACGCGTTCAGATACGACTGAAAGAGCTTCACACCGTTGAAGCACTGTTTGAGCGAGAAGAGCCTTTCGAAGCACGACATGACGAGCACTTTGAACTGTTCCACGAGGGCGAGTGTGGGGGCGATGCTGAGAGCGTCGATGGGAGTGTTGGCGAGTGTGTTCTCCACAAACAGCGTGGTCATCACAATTCCCTTTTGGAGAAAGGCAAGAGTCGTCGCAAGTGAGGATTGGAGAACCTGAACAGGAAAGGCGGTGAGGGTGACAAGGAGCACACAAATCTCTTCTCCTGCGACGATCGGCTGTCGAGGATGGTCAGAATCTTCTTTTTGATGGCGTCCTCCCAGCCATTCACTTTGATGCTCTGGAAACGTGAAACGAGCAAAGGCACACTTTGATGTTGGTGATGAGGCCTCTCGTCTCCTGCGTGTGCCTCCCCTGTGTTTGGAACATTTCCTCAAAGTCCTTCGCTTTGTCTGGCTGGAAGAGTGAAGGAAGTGGAATCGTGACAAAGGCGGCTATGATCGCCCAACGCACTGTTCCTGTGAAAATCTTGCGGACAGTGACGATGCACGTCATGACATTCATTGGAAGCATGCTGATTGTAACCAAATTGTTGACAAACGTGGCGACACTGTAGATGTCTCTTTCGGAGATGTTTCGGAGGTCAATACTGTTCACATTGGCAATGATGTCCGGGTGAAGGCGGAAACGCTTCCGAAGGCCGAGACCAGCAAACGCATATTCAACACGACGACCCGAAAAGGACCTCAGAGGATTCGTGAGATTTTGGTACCATTGCTGGAGGGTTTGGGTCAACAATATTGAGAGGGCCAGTACAAAACCATAGGCAGATGAAGAATTAACATCAAAACCCCACTTTAAGAATGCGTGTTGCAGTTGTGGGATGTAGTACGAAAAGCCTGGTGAAAAGTGAATTAGAAGAATGAGAATACTTGAATTAACTGCAGTCAGGATGAAAATTAGCAAAATATGTGGAATCATAAAAACAAAGCTCGATATCATGAGATTATAGCGTGGTCTGATGGATTTTGAATGATAAAGGTTAATTTAACAAAGAACAGACGGAACGAAACGTTCGAAAAATCGGAGAATTGCTAAGAGAGATGAGCTATCTCTTGAATACGATCTGTTGTTGAGGCTGACGCGCTTGATATCTTCAGGACACGTCTGGAAGATTTCACCGAGAGAAAGAACTAACACTGGAATATATCGAGCTCATCGCTTCTTTAGCATATCCAAGAGTGGATTTTGAAAAGAGTGATGCTGATGAATAGCTGAAACAGATTAAAACCAGAGGTGAACAGACGGATCATCCCCAAGCATTTGTTTACGGGATGATCACTGTTATTCCGTTTCGTTGCTTGAAAATGTATAGAAGTCAAGAAAAACAAATAAAAAATATCAAATAATGTTTATAATTATGAAAAAACACATCAATCGCTCAGATGGGAGCAATTGTGATGTTCTCAGTCAGAGAAAAAAGCATTTACGGGATCTGTCGTAACAGGGAAAGAAGATCAAGTGTCAGCGAATGGAAGCGAAGGTCTGCTCTTGAGGGAGGCAGAGGCAAAGTCTGTGATCCGATCCAACTTGATGATGGCAGAGTTGATTCCACGACGTGTATCTTCGTCATCTTCCAGTTTCTTTGATTCTGGAGCGATGGAACTGGACATGAGGTGGGAAGGATCATTCGGTTCTTTTGCGAGAGAGATGTCGGGGTGGTCTTCGAGATCCTGTTGGCGAGCGATGAGGACTGACTGCCCAACAGGAAGGTGTTGTGTGGGTTCGAGGTCGGGATGAGTGAACACGAGGCGTAGGTAGCGTGCGATCCCAGTCATCTCGTCCTCCTCCAAACTGCAGATGTAGCGGTACAAGTGGAAGTACGTGACGGGGTTGTGCTCGGCGAGGGTGTGATGTGTGAAGAGGGACGGGACTTGTGTTGGATGTGTGCCGTACTCTGTGAACTCCAAATGCGGGAGGATTCGCTCTCTGTCGAGCTTCAGGTCCCTCGCGCAGATCTCAAAGTCCTGGTTCTCCTTCAGACAGATCAGACACTTCCGCTGGGTGAGACTGTTGAACGACTCGTCCCTCTCGCGAATCTGCCCGAACGCGTCAACGATGGAAGCTTGGATGATGTTCATGACGAGCACGCCAGTCAGCAGCCACGTCATGATCTCCACAACCAGGTCATCCCAGCTCACGCCCATCAACTCGCACAGGTGGTCGCCAGGGGAGAGTTGGAGCCAGATCTGCGACATGAACAGGTCGAACAGCGTCTCGTTCAGCGGGACACGTGTGCCTGAGTCGTACTCGTCGACGAACTTCACTCTCCAGCGGGGGTTGATGTAGATTGCAGAGGCGATGATGAAGAGGACGATGATGAGGATGTACAGCGAGATCGAGAAGAGCTTGAAGTTCCGAGCGAACGCGTCGATGAGGAACGTCGTTGCCGATGTCTTTGTCAACACTTCGAAGAGGAGCATGCAGTAGAAGCGCACGTCGATGAGGAGGCCGAGGATGGAGAACGTCACAAGGTAGATGTAGATGAGGAGGTACTTCGTCACCACACATCGCAGAAAGCGGTTGATGGTGTGGCCGACGCGTCTCATGTTGTTTTTCATGCGCTTCGAGTAGCTCATCGCTTTCGTGTCGATCGATTCGTCGAGTGCGTCTTTTCGGAGTTTGTGGATTCGGAACGTCACTTCCTTGATGTAATCGCAGAACACGTAGACAAGGATACGCCACACGAGCCAGACGAACTGGACGATCGCGATGTACCAAATGATGCGATGGAGGAGGGCGACGAAAGCCGGGTCGTGTTGGTTGAACTCGGCGACGATGATGAGGATGTTGATCACAATTGCGAAGGTCATGCCGATGAACGAGAAGGCGGTCTGAGCCTTGCGCCACGAGCGGGGAGAGAACAAGCGGATGAAGCGTGTTCGGAGGATGAATTCGTCGGTCTTGTTTTCTGCGTCTGCTTGTCTTTTGAACGAGTCGATCATGATGTCGCTTCGTTCCGGGTCTTCGAGGTTCCACGTTGTGATGGTGTGTCTGATCTGATCAGAGAGGCGCGTGGAGAGAGGGAGATCCGAATCGAACGAGACGCTCGGCTTCTTTGGAAAGTAGAATCCTGTCAAGAACGGTCTGCCGTCCTCTTCGCAGACGACCTCGATGAACTGGAGCTCGCGCACCCTGCTCGCACTCTCGTTCGACTCCATCGCCTGCCGCAGCTTCTTCTGAGATTGCGTCGTCGCTTCCGGACCGATGGTCACAGACAGGCGGAAGAGGCTCTGCGCATTTCGGTGGAACAGTCGCTGGGCTTGGCGGTCGTAATCGGTCTGTCCCCCTTCCACGTTGTCTGCGAGGAGGTTCTGATACGTCTGGAATTGGAGGAGGATGCCGTCCAGCAGGAGCGAGTCGTTTCTGACCATTCCTCGGACAGCATCGGTCAACGACCCTTCGAGAAGTGTTTGGAGAAGGAGAGAGATTCTGTGGACGACTCCGCACTCGATCACGAGGTTGTCTCGCAGGCACGTAAGCTCCTCTCGCTTCATTTTGAGAGTTCGTTCATCACTGTCACGGTCCCTAACAGCATTCTGTGCATGATCCTTGTGTGACTGAGTCGAAAGCTGTGTCGTCTGGAGCTTTTGGAGTGACTTGAGAAGCGCCTTTTGGTGTTCGCGGTTCCAGCGACTGTCCATCGAGAGAAGGATCGCTCCCAACACTTTCAATCCGTCGGATTCAATGAAGAGGGACGAGTTGCGGCTGTTTGGTCCTCCCACCAGCGTCACCAGTGTTGTCAAGACCAACGACAGGAAGACGTTGGTTTGGATTGCCCGCCTGTTGAACTGGTGTCGCTGCGGAACGAGGCACTGAAGAACGAGAACAAACAGAACGATGAAGTTGATTGCGAATGGCCGCTTGACGAGTGTGGTTGGAGAATGGCGGTTGTCTCTCTGTCCGATCTTGGCTTGCGGCTCGGGGATGTCGCTGATCAGTTGTTTCGATTTTTCAACGTCTCTGAGTGGATGCGGTTTTTCAGACGACTTGTTTGGTTTCTCAATCTTCATCAAAGACGAGCTCAGCACAATCTCGTTCGGAGATTTCGGGTCGCGATTGGCAATTGAGTAAGCAGTGTGGACATCGCCGGCCAGCAGGTGCTGGATCGCTGTGTTGAAACCGCTGAGCAAAAAGTGGATGAACTGGGTGCCTTGGGCGAGGTAGTTGTGGTTGATGGGACGAACTGAGTTTTGGGTTGTGGGGTCTGTCCCGTCATCAACGGAATCGACGGAGGACAGCTGAGCTCGATGCACAAGTACAATCTCCTCTCGAATGAGCTCCAGAAACAGGAACTTGCCCTGTTCGGCGAGATTGCACACTTGGCGAACTGTCTCTCGATGAAGGGCAGGGATGGGAGTATCGTTCTGCGCAGACATTGTGAGAGGAGGCGCAGGCGATGTCTGCAACACCGAAGTGTTGCACCCGACAAAGGTCATCAGCGTGTGCATGGCTGCAACTGCGACGATCTGATTCGCGGATGAGACGAACGGGACGACTCGAGCAATGAAGTCTGATTGGAAGAGGAGCTGGCGGCAGTGGTCCCGCTTGTACAGACTATCCTCGCGTTCGATCAAATCCTCGACAGACGAGAGGAGCGACAGAACAAGTGGAACATTGGCCTCTGTGGCGACTCTCGGGAAGACATTCACCAACCGACGGATGAAGATGGACTGCTGTGTGTCGGTGGTCAGGTGGGGAATGAGAGACTTGGTGTTCATCGAGTCGGTGATCAGTTCGGGAATGATGACGTTCGAATAGACTTTCCATTGCTGGCCAACGTCGAAGGATTCTGGCTTCTCGGAATTGACATGAAAGTGATACGGGAATGTGAGGACCTTCTCCAACACTTCAAGTGGAAGAGACACAAAAGGAAGGGTGAGTGAAAAGCTGAGGAACGAGTTGATGATCGTCGGGAGGTCCTTCGCAACAGATTTGTGGATGACAGTGTCCACGTGTTCCTGGAGCGCGTCAGGAAGGTTGTTTGATCGATTGAATTGGCGAGGAACGAGGTAAAGATCAGACTGCGCAAGCAAAGACGGAAACAGTCCAGTTGACCGATCCAACGGCTTGTTCACCGGGTGCGGGCGAGAACTGACAGAGGCGACGTTGTCCTCCATCACCTCCGAGCGGAGCAGAGGCGGAGCATACGGGTTTTCCTTCTTGACCATTCGACCCACAAACAAGAGAGCGGCGACGAGTACAGTGAACTGTGTGCAGATATCTCTGAAGAGAGAGACAGTGGCCCTCATGTGCGGGGATGAAGTGATGGTGGGATGGAGAACTCGCTCGGCCAGTGTGAGATTCGAGTACAGCGCAGGCTGAGTCCAGACAACGAACGGGTCGAAGAAATCGGTGGAGATGAGTTTGGTGACATTGTCGTCGGTTTCGAGGTTGACATCGGCAACGACGGCGCTGAGTCGGGTTGACAGAGCACGGCAGGCGATGGCCTGGACATCCTTCCACCACAAAAGATGGTCGAACGACGAAAGGTCTTCCTTTGTTTGAGGGAGGAGTTTGGAGGATGCAAAAGTGAAGAATTGTTCGCCAACCGTTGTCCAGTGTTCGTGAAGCGCGGGGAGGTAAAGATCGATCACGCTGGAGAGGAGAGGGATGAGGCTCCCGAACAGAAGCTCGAGCGACGCTGGGCAGAGGAAACTGTTCTTCAAGGACAGTGCGCCGGCATCCGTGTCTTCCTGTTTGTATTCTTGGATTTTGTTCTTCTCGACGGATAGAATCGGAGTTGGTTGGGTTTGTTTGGTGTTGAAGGTTCCATCTTGAAAACTGTGAAAAGCAACATCACTGCCATCGCCCGTGAGGAGCGGCTTGACTCGAGACAGTCCCATCAACTCGCACAGCACTTCGGAGAGCAGGACAGCTTTGTCAACTGTCCATCTGGCCAGGCGGGCAAGTTGGGCGTGTTGGATGTCGTTCAGACTTCCAACAACCATATGCGGGATGACTGAATTGACGAGGTTCAGAAGAGCTTGGACAACAGTGAACGGGAGTTCGGTGGAATGATGCTCGAGGAGGAGGACAAGTTCAGACACAGGAGCGAATCTGTGAAGATGGGGGAGTGTCTCTTTGATGCTCGTGCGAGCAAGGGACGCGAGAAAGTTGAGCTGGGCTGCGATGTCTCTGAAAAGGTTGGAGAGATGATCGAGAAGGATCCAGGGCAGAGTGTCCTTACCATCAGAGGGACTGAGTGACGCTGGCCTGTTTGAGAGAAGAGTTGGGAGATGGAAAATTGTGTCGTGATCTGTTTGCTGTGGTTGTTCGGGTTTGGTTAAAACCTTCAGAACAGCCTGGGTAAGTGAGAGAGCGTGGAGGAGTGTTGTCAGGAGTGGACTCTGGATCTGCTTCGTGTGAGGGAGGTCAGCATGCATAGTTTCGTCGACGAACTGATCCTGGAGTTCAACAGCGTCTTCTTCAGCGCCTGTTCGGGTTTGCTGATGGAGGCTGATCTGCGGGAGGATGTCGTTGATCTGTTCGATCTCGTACCGATTGTTGAGGAGGAGGTCGAGGAGGGATTGTGTGTCGAGGATGATCTTGGCTGTGGAGGTGTTTGGAGTGGAATGGGTGTGCGTCGGGTTGAGCTGAGACGATGGGAAACCGAGAAGCGCTGAAAACAGCTCGCAATAGAACGCTGGCCCAAGTGTGATGATTGGTCTGAGTGGAGGGAATCGAGTCGGCTCTGTGGGAGAGCGACGCTGGTCTCGATTATCTGCTTCCTTCTCTCGATCCTTTGCGACGCGGATGGATTCATCGACCAGTCGAGAGATGGATTCTTGTGGGATGGCGTTGCGGATGGTGGGTGTTCCGAGGAGAGACAAGAAGAAGAGAGAGGCCGGGATGTTGCGTGTGATTGGTTGAGTCGAAAGGAAAGGAACGACATCCACAAACAACGTGAAGAAGGACTCCTCCTGGTACTGCGAGGCGGAGAGGGAGAGGGCTGTGAGGTACGTGTACAGCGAGTCGAAGAGGCTGCTGTTGGCCGGGGTGTCAGGAATGTTTTTGATGGCATGAGAAAGGAGTGACGGAATCTGTGCGTGGAAGTGAGACTGGACGATGTGTTTGGGTGGGATGAAGAATCTGCTGTGGAAGGAGAGAGGCTCGAACGTATCGTCAGTTTGGGGGCTCATCTCTTCGAAGACAAAAGGAGAGGAACGACTTTGAACGACTTGGAGGTGTTGGTACGAGCTCTCGTAGAGGACGACTGCAGGCAGGATTGTCTGGTCGATGCACGCGAATTGGGGTGTGTTTCCCACCCAGCACAAGTCAGACAGATGAGATGAGCCGTGGACCGCTGAAGCCACACGAAACGGGATCAATTCGAGGAGAGCATTGAGTTGCTTTGTCAGCTGTTTGATCACATCAGTTGTAGGAAGTTCGTACACGTGCATTTTGACGTTGTGGGCGATTCTGTTGAGGCGTGTCATTGATTGTTCTGATGTTAAGAACGGACTGACACATCTGAGATGGGCTCGGCGGAAGTTTGTTTTCACTTCGCACGCTTTCAGAAGTGTGCCGCGCCTGTTGACGATGGGGTTTGTGCTGATCAGGTAGATGTCATTTGTCAAGTTGAGAGCGTCCGCAATTGGTAATGTGGACTTCACGTTTTTGAGTTCGATGGAAGCAGGAAACGATGGTTGGCTTCTCTCTCTGAGAAAGAAATCCCTGACACGGTGAAGGTCATCGCAGGACTCGATTCCAAAGATGAGGATGAAGAGCGACGACACCATCAAGTTGAGACTCTCCACGCGCATGAACTGTTCTCTGTCGTGAAAGGTCGTTGTCTGAGAATCAGAGATCTCACTCACAACCAGCTGCCTGATGGACACTTCATTCGCCTTGCCCTTCTCACTAAGTCTTGGCTCCTCGGAAGTGTTGAGGAGAGTCTGCATTGCGAACAGAACGAAGAGAGTGTTGCGGTTTACTTCGGTAAACAGATCCTTGTTTGATATCACATCAGTCTGGAAGAAGGCGAACAGGGCTTGCACAACCGACTGAAACAGCTTCAGACGATCACCCTCCATCAGCCACGTGATCTGATCCTTCATCTTCCCGTTGCTAACGAGACTGTTTTGCCCGTTGATCACGAAACTGTCTTTCCCATTCCCTGTGGGCGGGACAGACAGAGTCTCGTCGAACGGGATGAAGTGCGGAGGGATTTTGTCGATGATGGCATCCCGCATTTGTTTCTGTTTGTCGTTCATGCTGCTTTCGTCCCAGTTCTGTGGCATGTCGGCCTTTGAGTGGGGACAATTGCCGAAACGGACAGCGATGGACAAGTCGGTGGCTGGCTGGTACTTCCGGTTGATTCGCAGCACGGCCTTGCTGTTCTCTTCTTTATCTGATCGACCTGTGGAGTGTGCAATCATTCCCGAGATCCAGGCAAAGAATTGTCTCACTGCAAGTTCATTCAAGATTTCATCCAGTTTTGGTTCTTCTGGTTCTGGAGCTTCTGGTGCTGGTTCGAGCGAATTCTGGGGATCGGAGAAGATTGGAAAGAGCGTCAGGATGGAAACGGTGGAATGTGTTGGAGTGAGGACAGCTGAGTGGACAAAGAGACTCACTGCTGCCTGCCGAACTGTTGGATGAATTTGGTCGCTTCGGATGATGCAGAGCAGAGCGAAGGGTGGGAAGGCCTTGTTCACTCGTTTGATGTTCGACGGATGCTGCCCAATGCAGAGTGCTGTCATCAGATTGAGAGACGTGACGAAGAAGTCAACCCTCAGCTGCAATCGACTTCTCGCCTGCTGCGTGTCGTCTCCGATCGAGTCTGTTTGATTTGCTTTGTCCATCCCACAATACTTCTGAAGATAGTGCTTCCCCAGAAAGCTGTTGATGGTCATCACAAAGTGGGGAAGCTCGCCAACCCCTTCTTCTTCCCGAACGTTCGAGTCTTTGTCGTTGAGGCAAATGGATCTGTCGAATTTTTTGCCGAACGTGTATCGATGGTCGTCGTACTGACAAAGAAAACAGGACTTGTCGGAGCGGGGCACATCGAAGCAGATGTGGCTGATGATTGTTTGGTTGCGAATGTTCGATTCAATCGTTGTGAGGGGAGGTGATGAGAATGACGTGGAGTTCTGTTGACCTCCGGACAGAGATGACGAAGACGATGGGTTGGATTGTTGGGAAGCGTGGTCGGATGTCGTGGGCTGAAGCTCTGTGGAACTTAGTGTTGTGAAATCTGCCCCGACGAGAGTGCTGGCAATGCTTCTTCCAGCATCCACGACTTGGCGGAAGAAAGGGTGGATGGCGTAGTATTGTGTGCGGATGACATGTTCTGACAGTTGGCGATGCAGCAGACTGGTTTGCATCTTCGGGAAGTGGTTGGGTTCATCGGAGAAGAGGATTGCAGCTGCGGATGGTGTGAGGCAGGCGCGAGAGAGGAAGCGAGCAATCAGAACAGCGTTTGTGATCGAAACTTCATCATTCGGGAGATCGATGGTGGACGAGACGAGAGTGTTGATGATCGAGGGAGGGATGGTGTCGACACATTTGGAGTTTGTGATGAACATCGACGTCAGCAGAGCGAGGACACCTGGTCCGTCGATGCGGAGGAACTCAGACAGGACATTCATTGGCGTCCAGCTCTGAAAACTGAAAGGAGATGCTTTCGTGTTCACAACTAGTTTGAGTTGGGAGTGGCGGATGATCGTCACAGCGGCCTCGTTCTCCAACGTGATGAGGCACAGCATATGCAGCACGTGGTGAGTAAGCGTGCGTGCCAGCTCGAGGAGTTCCTTGATGTGTCTGGAACTCCGGTTCACTCGGAACGGAAAATACGGATTCTGGTTGGTCTCTCCGCCTGCAGCTTGGTCGTCTGTCCTGGTTTTGTTAGCTGGCGTTGGGCCAAGGACGATGAACAGCCACTTGACGTGGCTGAGGATGCGGAAGCAGAAGTTGATGTAGCCGGCTGAGAAGAGGACGTCCTGGATCCAGATGAAATGGGACTTGTTCTCTCTGCTGAACAGATACAGCTGCAGAAGGAAGTGTTTGGTGTCAGCCAGTGTTGGCGAGATGACTTCAAGGAGAGACGTCAATTTCGACTGAGTGTCCTGGAGCCAGCAGAGGATGCGGTGTGACGGGAACATGGGGATGACGAACCCGAGCTCCCCTTCCGAGTACTTCCCTTTCTGCGCGAGGAAGAAGCTCTTTTGGAGGTGTTTCTCGAAGCTGTCCAGATCAGCACAGCATTCATGCAGAGTCTGCATACACTCGCTGGCTGTCATCAGCGAGATGTCGGCGGGGGTTGTGACAGACCAGCTCTTGCAACCAGCAGCAGACATGAACTTGTCTCCGTTGTCTTTGCTCTGTTCGGTTTCGTGCTGAATGGGTTGCTTCAGACAGGCGAGGAATTTGGTCTCTTCAGACATGTCCGAGAAATAGTCGTTGTGAGTTTCGTACAGCTCCAAAAGCTTCGTCTCTTCCTTTTCAGTTTCTTCCTTTCCAGTCTCTTCTCCCTTTCTGCTCCCCTCCCTTTCCATTTCTTCCTCCGACATGTGCTCTTCCTGCCTTGTTCTTGTTTCCAATTCTATCTGAAGTCGTTTGACCTGTTTCCTGAGCTCGCTGGACGAGATTTTCAGCTCATACCCAACTGTGGTGTAGTCAACCTGCTGGAGGATGTGTCCAGACTTGACGTGTGCAATGCAGAGCGTGTCAGACAACGACACAGTTCGGTCGGGTGAGATGTGATCAGACATTGGCATGAATTTCCACAAAAACATGCTGAGATCGGGAAGGCCTGTCGGTGAATCTGCTTCGGGGAATCTGTAGAGGCGCTGGCGGTGTTGCGGAGGGAACTGGCGTGCGCCGGGGAGGTTCGGCGGGTCGTACGTGTGCACTGCGAGATACAGTCCAGTTGCAAAGTGGCGGATGAGAAATTTGGTGGTCCAAGTGAAAGTACCAGCGTGTCGAGAGAAGTTGGACAGGAGGTTGTGGAAGGATGTGGCGCCTTGAAGGCGAGGGTCGGTCGGATCCATCTCGAGGATCCACATATCTGTCAGCGAGATATTTGTGGGATAATTCCGGAAATAAGGGATGCTTGTGAACTTAGCCGGGAATAGTCGAGGGTCAAAAGGTTCAAGAAATCCAAATATGTCCTTGGGAGATGGTTTCAGATATTCTGGGTGTTCTTCGAACTCTAGTGGGAGTTTTGTGATGAATTCTTGCTGGTCCTTGTCAAAGCCAAGAGTTGTATCTTTTGCAAGGATGTTTGATGAGCATGGAGGAAGAGCTATCGAAAATGGAGAAGAATCATGAGCTGTGAACAAAACTCTTGATAAAGTCTCTGTGAATGTAACGATGTGATTAGATCGAAGAAAAGCCAAATTATCACCGAAGTTTTCGTGAAGTTGTGTGGGTGGTTTCGTAGAGTGATCCAAAATTTGAGGACCAAACCGAAAGATTGACCATGAGACAGGAACAGCATCAACTGAAAATGGGAATGAGAAAAACGATTATGATACCATTTACTGGAAAGTATCTGTCTTTGAAAGGTGATTTTGGAGGGATAGAGTTGCCAGATGGATTGATATCGGCCTCTTCTGTAGATTCGTCCAAAAATCGTGATGGAATGATGTATATTCCTCGTGCTCCATTGAAGAGATGAATCTGATCCCCTGTTGATATGATATTTCCCTCTGTATTTCGGGGGTTCCCTGATTTGATGAGGATGGCAGAATCGTCTGGGGAACGGGAGAGTGATGCAATGTTTCCGGTATAATTTCGCTGAACGGCAACAAACAGCCCACCATACGTTGATTTCAGGATAATACTCTTCAAATAGAATGATAGGACAATGGCAAGAACAGACATCACCAAATTTGACTGGGCTCCCAACAAACGATTGATTAGAGGGTGTGTCTGCTAATTCTTGACCTGCTACATCAGTACTGACATCATTTGGATGAACATTCTGTGTATCTTGGAGAGACAAGGCTGGAAGAAGTTGAAAGATATCCATTCCAAAGTACCGAAAGAGGTCCGATGGGGGACGAAGGGTATCTGAATGGACGCAAGGATATACAAGTGAACGATGCATAAAATAGGTGGTACCTGCATTTGAATAGACATGTGATGACAGATTCTGTCTGGTGGAGAGAATGTGTGTCTGTCTCTTATTTGATGCTGCAAGATACACTAAATCTCCATAGTAGAGATTCTCGGAATCTTCAGTCGCTCTCATATGAGCAAAATACCAGTCAGTGTAGAGGTGACAACCTTACCTCTGGGTTGGATCGATACCCCAGCTCAGTTTCTCCATGGACTGGTTCTCATGCCAGTTCAGTCTTAAGATTCGATAGTCTCTGATTAAGTGGAAAAGAATGGACAAAATTACAACGTTATTCCTGTGAAGTGATAGTTACAGATGTGTTGAGAGTAGTTTATCTCTATTCCATCATTCCACTCAAGGCAGCGATTGGGCTGGCGTGAGCAAAGTCAGGTGCCGAGCAATCCACTGAGCAACGTCAAAGAGAACCTTCCCGCGAGGGCTGTCCTTTGTGTGAGTCTCGCAGCGTGTGTCAGCCACAAGTTTGAGTTCGTCAAGTGTTTGTTGCTGTGCTGTCCTGAAGAACAACGGTTGTCGTTCAAGTATCAGAAGAGATTTGATCGCTTCGTACAGCTGAGTGATGAGGTCATCTGGACCATTATGTTCGACGATCTGATAGAATGCACGCAGCAGAAGCGTTTCAACCTTTGCGAGGGTGAAACCATTGCTTTCAATTGCTTTTTCGAATTTGATTGTCTTTGCGAACGAAGACAGAAGCTGGAACCAGCGAATCAGCGCGACGAGTCCGACTTTGGGTGATGGATGATCGATGAGAACATCCAATCGCGACCTCCCTTTTTGATGAGATGGGCAAGCCATCAAAAGACATGAAAGAAGAAGAACGTGTGTTTGGTCTTTCACGTGAGGATACGCCGGTTCGAGCAGCTCAAGACCGACAGAGGAGATCCTGTTGCGATTGTTGAGACGACGAGTGGTTGCACGAGAGATGAGAGTGTTGAGGACGGTTGGAATAGAGTATGAATAGAAACTGTGTTGGAGGACCTTCGCGTCGATGAGAGCGTTGGAGAGGAACGGGATGACCGAGTTTGAGAAGTCAGCAGAGTTGATGGAAGTGTTGAGTGGGAGAGCCATCACTTCGCGCGAGATTCGAGTCAGAAACAGGATCCACAGAACATCAGCAAGACTTCTCTGTCTCATCATCCCACGACCAGCACTCTCGTCGGACGAAAGAAGTGACATGGGCAGACTCGAGTGGTCAGCCAGATCCTCATCAACAACAAACATGAAGAGAGGTGTCATCGATGTCGCTCCCATTCTCAGAATCGCTGAGCCCACAATTCCTCGAGCTCTGTCATCTGCTTCTTTCTTCGAAGATGAAGTCTTATTTTGTTCCTGCTTTCCTTCATTGTCAACATGGACGAGCGATGGACGTCCCGTCGGGAAGTTATCTGGTAGAAGGCGGGCCAATGGTTCGAAGACTTGTTTCTTTTCTTCTCGCAGATACGTTTCTTTGTATCCTGTGCTGAAGGGAATCGGGAAGGCGCGGGAATCTGTTGTCGTGTCCACACCATCCAAGCAAGGTATGTTCGGCGAAGTGAAGAAATCACTCCCACAATTCACAAAGAAGAGAGTCGGATTGAGTCGGATGGCTTCGATTGATTTGATGGTTCCATTCACATTCGTCAGAATCGATGATGTCACTGTGTCCAACACCCTTTCTTCAAGTTGCATCTTCCTCGTCTTTGTCTGTTCGTGATAGTTCACACAATCAGTCTCTGGTGTGTCAATCAGATCAAGGAGTGTCTCAGTTGCTGTTTGGACCCATTCACTCAACCCAGTGTCTCTCACATTTTGGGAAAACACCCATCTTGCCTCAACTACCAAACCAAGATCAGGAATTGATTCTGGTCTTTCAGACAAACCCTTCAGGATCGAGTGAGGAGTCACAAAAATATTCATGTTTCGAGTAATGAAGAAGAATTCATCCATCAGCAATACGAACGATAGTCGATCTCGAAAATCTTCGATCTCCTTCTTCACTGATTCAAGTCTCATCTCCACTGATTCGTGCTGGAGATTCAGAATCATTGTCAGAAGATCACACGTGAATCGTGCCATCTTTTGGGTGTCGAAATCTGAACAGGTTTTCGCTGAGATCGGAGGGTTCGTGTCAGTTTGTGAGCAGAAGAGACACAGCAACAATTCATCCACGATGAACTGTAATTTGGCTTCGCTTGACGCTTTCTCGCTCGATTCGACGAGAAGACACGCGAGGCTGTTTCGGAGATTGGTGTCGGAGAGATGGAGAAATTCTGATTGGTTGAATAAGGACGGCAGAGTGTGTTGGTTTGAATCGAATGAATGAAGAAAGACCAGATTGTTAATCAAAGTGTCCATCAGACTGTTTCGTTGTTCTTTTCCTTTCATTCCACATTTCTTCTCGATCTCATTCGCTTCCTCCCTCACTTTTCAACAAAGTGCAACTTCATCGATGCCCGGTTCTTTCAAGCGTTTCTTCACACTCGCAATTTGGGAAGTGATCAAGTCTGTTGATGGGAATGAGGCTGGTATGGAAGTCGGACCAGTCAGGTTCGCTTTCCTGATCGAGGCTGAGAGTCTTTCTATCTCAGACTGGACATCAAATTGTGGTGATTTTGAAGACATTGCAAGGTTGAGCAGAGATGCCGTTTTCGCTGTGTTCAATTTCAACGAACGTCTTCGCCTGCGGCTCAGTTTCCTCGATCGGTTGTTTTGTGTTTGGGGACCATTCCATTCAGAGAGAACAACTTTGCGGAGCAGGTATTTCGCGATGGAAGCTCGTTCCTCGCCTCTCTCAGAATGGAGATCAAGCTGGTCGATCAACCAGTCCACAAGTACGCAGATGCGTTCCTGTTCAGTCCGAAGATTCCGAGATTCCAAGATCGTTCGACACAGTGACATGCGGAACGCGTCGATGTCTGTCTCACTTCCAACATGCCATTTGATCAGAGTTTCAATTGATTCTGCAGTGTTCGTCAGTTCGGAAAAGTTTGGTGTTGTCACATTCCCAAGTCCATCGTTCATGGGTTGGAAGTTGTCTCACAGCGTTTGGATCGCGGTTGCCCAATTCTGGCGATGGGGTTTGGATGTTGGAGTGTCGTTCTCAGCTGATGGATCGGACACGGTGTGCATTTGAACAACATCATTCAAGAACAATGTCATGCAGCGGTTGTTGGGATTGTGTTCTGTCACAGTCACAACGTCTTTCATAAAGTTGAACAAAAACGCATTCAATCCAAACATGAAATCTCCTTTGTATTTCGCAATTCCCTTCAGAAGCGTTTTCGCGGATGCTTGTTGTGATGTGACGGGGACATCGGTTCTTAAGAATGGTACTTTCCCTGCTCTCTCCACTTGGTCTTTCTCGATGGAGAGGAGAATCTGCTGTTCTTCTTTTCGAAGTTCCATGTCCTCAGGGGAGAGCAGAGCGAACGACACAGTGGGAGTGCACCCCACCATCACAGCTGCATCCTCTGCCAGTGAGAACGTTGGGAGGCGGAAGGTGTAACAGAGGTGGTTCGGAGGAATGTCCTGACGTTGGTGTCGGAAGGGGGAATAGCGGCTGTTCGATGAAGGCTTGTGACGCTGCAATCGATTCTGATCAGGAGAGGTGAAGATGAGATAGAGATGGTGTGGTTTGATGCATTCGGGAGGGGGGCTGTCATCGTGGACGTGGATGAAGACATCCTGATGATGTGAATAGCCTCCGAGCACTGCGGAGAATTTGACTTCTCCGTCGGTTCCAATTTTGAGTTCAAAGTTGTCGCAAGGGCGGGTTCTGTTGACGATATGATAGTCGAACCCGATGGAAAGATCGGACAAGGTACTCATCAGAATCAGCATCAGAGATGTTTTTCCGACTCCTTGGTCTCCAGAAATAAAGAATAAGGCGCCGGGATGCGAGGGATGTTGCTTTGTGGCGAAGTGTTGGAGGATCAGTTTCAACAGAAGGCAGAGGATGGCATTGTACACGGGACGGAAGAGGAGGGGAGTGGACAGGATTCTTCGACGATTCTTTAGGTTGTTCTTGGAAAACAGGATATGGCCATCCGCGAGCAACAAAAAAGTGCTGTTCGGATAACTGAGGCGAGCAATCCAATTTGGGGAGAAGTTTCGCAATATCGACTTGATCAATGTGACTGTGTGGGATTGAGAATCCTCGATGCACGTATTGATATTTCTGTTTCGTTCATACGCTCTTTCTTTCTGCCTTTGTTTGTTTTCCTCTTGCAACTGCCTGATTATCTCATTCATCTGCTGGAAGATCTGATCATACTTTGCTTTGTCGTGCTGTAGTCGTTTGAACATTTCATCCAATCGCTTTCTGTCTTCATCCAGCTGTTTGTTTCTCTCTCCGTTTTCGGGATGATACCCTTTGAGTTTTTCCATGAGTTGGAGATAGTCATCGAGAGAGAAATCACTGGGAGCAGGACTGGGTTGGGGTTTGCTTGTTTGGAACTCCGAGAAGAATCTTAAGTATGGGTTGATCTAGTCGTTTTTGCGATGACAACCGAAAAACGTGCTAAACTTCATTCAGACTTTTTTTTCAACAATGAATTGTTCATTGAATTAACAAAAGATTCCGTATCAGTTAAGATCCAATCAACAATCAGTGGGCGAACGACCAAACGCAAACCGCAATTTTGAAATTAGAATGGATTGATCTCGTTTCTCATGTGAAAAAGTGTCCATTTTGGTTCACTTTTCAAAAACACAATCCCATTTGGAATCAAAGAAGGATGTGGTGTGAATAATGCAAAAAATATCGTTTGTTCAACGTGTTGAGAGAAGACTTTTGAGCGATGATTTTATCACGGAGCTATGCGATCGTGATTGAATGATTGCTTGATGAACATTGAGACTGTGTTTCCTGAAACACTCAAACGATCTTTCTTTTTCTTTGTCGAGGTTCTCCCTTCACTACCTTTTTGTTGTACTATTTTTCCGGACACATTTTGGATCAATCCGTTATAATTGTGAAATTGAACTTTGCGTTCGGTCGTTCGCCCACTGATCATTGTTCAGATCAAAATATTCCCCGGAATGTGCCGGAGTGAATGCGCACGGATCATTTTTCAAGTATTGGCACAAGAAGCGAGTTCAAAAAAAGAAGTAATGTCAAATCGGGAGAAAGAGAAGAAAGAATCGGCGCACCTTTCAATCGCGGACGAGAGAGATATTGTTGATGTCATTGTCCGAGACTCCAGAGCGGGAAGACCTTGGCGACTAACAAAATTGCGGGAGGAAGCCAACCGACAATCGAGTGTTCCAGTCTCCAGGCACTGGCAAATTTCTTTGCTCAAACGATGGGAGACAATATTCCACTATATCAAGCTGGAACCGCGAGAATTGGAAAGGATGAAGCTCTCTGTTGAAGATATTAATAAGAATGAATTAGACCTCAAAAAATGTATGAAAAGGGCTGCATCAGAGGCCTCATGTGCCACGTAAAAGAGCATCCTTCCTGCGATCTGAATTCGTCCCTGTTTTGCGAACTATGCCAGGTTACGAGAACCAAGCAGCTCGATTAATTGTTGACAACTGTTCGATACATAAAACAGTTGAAGTCGATGGATCATGGCCGATGAGAGCACCGAGTCCATTGTCTCTCACTGTTCCAATGATTGGCAACGGACCACTTGTTTTCACCAAGTCTTGTCTGCCTTCCAAGTATGCGGCATCATCTGGAAATACGGCACCGGAATGGCTACGACAGGTGTGGACACAGAACACTTCCGCACAATCAAAAAGCAGGTTGAGTCTGATACCAAAATATTAACCTGGGACGGTGGACACAATTCACAAAATGTATTCCCCGAAGCCATGCGGGTACACAAAGCCAGGGGACAGCAAGAAACCGTCGAAGGTGAGCAGAAAACCTGGGACAAAATATTGGTCGAGGAAGGAAGGATCGCAGGGTGGGGACCCGTGTGGACAGAGTACACATATCACGTGACTTGTGGGAGAAAGTATTGAGAGAGTGGAGCATTTCATGAGATCTGAGATTTCCACCGTTTTTGATCTGAACCATAATTTGATAAAAGTTCGGAGTTACGAACACACACCCGGTACTGATTCTATTCCGAAAATCAGAAAATTGCATTTCATAGTAGAAGTAATATTCGCGAAAAAAGTGTCCAAAATGCATGGCATGTGGTTTACAAAGTTGATCCAGAGGTTTATTGTGATGATCCGAACATTTTACCTAAAGTTTGGACCAAAAAATTGGGTATTTTGAAAAAAGCTTCAAAACCCATATTCTCTCGACAACCCTCTCAGAGGCTATTTTTTTTTCTTTTTCACAAAAATCGTTTTTCCAGGTCTGAACTGAAATGCAATTTATAGGGTTGAAAACGGATTGTTGGTCTTGGAGATTTGACGTTGTAAAGTTTCAGGTTTTTCTATGCATTTTCTGTATGAAGCTACAGAGCCCAATAATGGGTCTTTAGCTCCAAAATTTTGCCGGGAAGTATTTCTACACCAAAACAACATTTCCCAGAAAAGATCTCGATTTATGGCGGGTTACTTAATTTTGGCGCCTTTCTGGCAACACTAGCATGTCGAAGGGTGAATTGAACAAACATAGCTTCCTTTCTTTTCGAGCAGGGGGGCTGTGAAGTCTATTAGAGATTTGTCAAAAGTAACAGTGAAAATAAGGATTATTGTGAAGTGAAAATACAAAACGGTACCTCGTTCGGTCAACAATTTTGATCAGGCTGTGTGATCTATCTGGACGATATCCTCCTGATGGGGAAGTCGGAGGAGGAGATGGAATGAATCATTCTCCTCACTCTATCGGAACTGGACAGATTGGGATTTACCGTCAATCAGGAGAAGTCTGTGCTCCAGCCGAAGAGTCAGTTGGAGTTCCTAGGTTTTCAGTGGAACTCAGAGACGATGACAGTGGCAGCCACGCCGCAAAAGCGGAAGAAGGCACGCAGGAAGGTCGTGGACAGGCTGACACTGTACAGACACCAACACCAGTGCGTCGGGCATGCACTCGCGTCACTTGTCGGAGTCCTCCAATCCTTCGCCCTCGTCGAGGCCGAAACGTTCGTACGAACGAGGAACCTGACGAGGAGGACAGACATCCTCCTCCAGTCGGACAACTCGACATTTGTCTTCAATATCAAAAGGAGGAGCTGTGCAATCTCTCCACTCCCCATACTTCGCAACATACTGGCCCAACTGACCCTCCACAATCACAGAATGAGAGCAGTACATGTTCCATGACGAGATAATTGCCAAGCGGACGAGCTATCGAGAGGAGATGACGGATGAGACTATCAGTTGAGGAGGGATCTATTTCGGAATGTTTGTCGGGTATGGAATGTCATCGCAACATTAGACGTGTTTGCCAACAGTTGGAATGCGCAATCGGAACGGTATTGCACATACAGGAGGAACAAACATGCAATTGCCACGAACGGATTGATGATCGATTGGCGAATGGAGACGATCTGGGCCTTTCCACCCAATCCCCTCCTCCTCAAGACAGTGAGGAAGATGGAACGGGATGGATGCGAGGGACCGGGGGTCAAAGCAGCGGGGCAAGCGTTCCCAGTGGAATGGTAAGAGCCTTCTACTTTCAGAAGAGATCTGGGATTCACCCGGAGAAATGAAGGGGTTTTCAGTTGAGAAGTTGAAGCGCAGGATTAAGAGCTCTCGGGTTGTCCTGCGAGAGGACAACCTCCCGAGTTAACTCAGGGTGGGAGATGCTCTTCAAAGAACGAGCGCACACATTCGAGCCGTTCGCCCAGTCCTGTGGGAAAAGACATCAATCTTCAACAACGTGACGATGCGAGAATGGAAGGACGAAGAGGTTCGAGCCTTGGTCATCCCCTTGATGAGAGCGGTGGGAATCGATGTTAAGAAATTCTCGCCCTATTCTTTGGAGCACCCCGGAATCTCCTGTAGAGTCATGAGTGGGGAGTCAAACAGCTCCACAGCACATGCAGTACGCCTATCGCAGAAATTGGGGATGATGGAATCACATATCCTGCTTCCAGTCCACACTGACGCGCAGAAAAATCAAGATGAAAGCGAGTCAGATGACGACTCAGAAGCAGTTCTCCCAACTCCTCACTCTTCCGAACGGAGACGGACAGGATCAGTGTAGACTGATCAACTGTTTGGAAAAGACAAACAACATGAAAAATGTTGGATATGAAGATTCTGAGATGATATTTTAAAAAAACCGTCAGGGGAAAAGAGAGAAAAAGTTCGAAACATTCTCGATCAACCCGAAACCCTCACCAAAATGTTTTGATCTTGTGGCCAGTGGGTGGCCAGGAGATATCGTGATTTCGTCTTGGTCAGGCCAGGCCACACAGGTACACAGGAGAGGGAATATCTGTGGAATGAGTGACTTTTTTTAGAAGAACCACACCCAAAGACGCAATTACCTTCATCTTGTCACAATCCACCGTCCCGAGGACGAAGTGACGCATGTCCACTTTGGTGAAACAACACCCAACGCATATGCATTTCCTTCAGAAGCACTCCTAAGTGAAGTTCCCGTCACTTGAGTGAACCCCTCCAACTCGATATTATCTGTCGGTTCCTCATTCCTATTCACGACAGAGATCTCTTCCCACAGCATCCGCCTGTTAAAGACATTTGGCAAGTGTAGTCTGTCATCCTTCCATCACTCCCTTTCAGCGGCTGATCTGTACTATTCACTTTGGAGAAGACGATTTTTTTGGTCAGCCAATTTCGAGCTGTTGGTGATACGATCGCAAATTGAGATTCAATCAATGACACACTCATTCCAGACAGTGTTCATCCTGCAACATATATCAGGGGGGTTGAGACGATTGTGGTCAGAGATGGAAGTCTTGGAAGACAGTTCCAACGACGCAGACTCTGATCCATCAAAGTCAATTAGAATACCATCTGTGTATTCTGTTGTCGCTGGGAGGGATGCTAACTTGAGAGTCGTCCATTTCCTCTGGATGAGAATGTTTTAGGTGTCACTCCAGTCAGGGACAACGTCTCACCTGTGTCGATACTTTTCAGAAAAGTGACGATGTGGTCTTGAAGTGAATCGTCAAACGGGTACCGTCGTTCATCAACCCGAGACATTCTTAAACCCGAGACCTTTCAGTTTTGGGTCTTCTCAGGTGTCCCTTTTTATCTTTCTCATTATCTTCTTATCTTGTCTCTTTTTCTTTTATGAGAGTTATCGACAAATACAAGCCACTGGAGGTGAGATGAGAATAGTACAGTCTAATTCTGCTAGATCGGAGGGATCTGCCTTCAATTCACTTCGTCCTGTTGTTGCTTTGCGGTGATGTTTGACGAGATGCGGGTTTGCTAGATGGCTTCTTCACAGGTCTTGCTTTCATTCTCTTGACTTCGTTCTTGTTCAGCACTGCTTTTTGTGGTGATAAAGGAACAACTTTTTTGTTACTCAATTTCACCTCTGCACTCTTTCTTCTCCAGCTCATCAACGGATTCTTTGGATGTCAGGAGTTTTCCGATTTGAACGATTGGAGCAATTCCAGAAAAAGATGCGTCTGAAAAAAAAAGTTGGAGATTTCGGATTTGAAACAGTTTGCTCCCATTCTTTTCCAACGGCCATCTTCTTTAGCAATCTTTCCAATGAGAGTGGTGCCACCCCACAGTTGGCAAATGCCTTTTTGACAACAGCCGGATTGAATGCTGTGGTGACTGCCCCGGAAGGCTTGCCTTGATCGCTTGTCTGTGTGCTTCTTGGGTAAAAGGAGACGGTTGAGTGTACAGTCTGCTATATTCTTTTTTAACATTTGGAAGATGGAGTTGTCAAGAGGTTGAGTGAGATTCGTCGTGTTCGGTGGGAGAGCCAGAAGAAGGATGTTGGATTGGATGGCCAATTTTGCAGTGGATGCTGTCAGATAAGAGGCACAGTTGTCCAGAAGAAGGAGAGCGGAGATAGTGTTGAGATTGAGTCGTTTTCTTTTCTTGTCAATTGCGGGGAAGATTTCTTCGTTGAACATATCATATAGTATTGTCGAGTAAACATATCCCTTTCCTTAGTAAATTGGACGAATATTTAAAATCTAAAAATGAAGTGAACTCCTTTTGTTCACTTAAACGAGGAAAAACCAGATGGTGTCCCAAGGCCGAACCGTCTGTACATTCACCGTAGGCTAATGTGTAATTTTCGACATTGCCTGTTTGAGAGTACTGAATCCGGTTTCATCAAAGTTAAAAATGAGTGACTCTGGCATTTGGTTTGATGTGATGACCGATGTGAGTTGTTGGTGCCACCAAATGAGTGTTTCTTCATTATTTGCAGCAATTTTTGAGGACTCCATTCGTTTCGGCATAGAGAAGACGAGACTTGGATCAGCTTGAAGAAAACTATACGCCCAATTTGATGACAGTTTTATGTCGTTAAATTGTGACTTTTCAATGATTGATTCCATCTGGAGAGGAATTAGTGTGATATTGGAGAGACACCTTCTTCTGGGTCATCATCGGTGTGACCATTTTTTTTGCTTCAATTTATTGTTTAATCACATACGTAGTTGAGCAATGCAGCACTCTGGATCACTCCGGGCATCACCATCATCTTCTGTTCCATTTTCAGGAGGGCTTCAGACGGTGACATCGAGGAGTACGGTTTTGAAAGGAGGATGAATCGGCATTCTTCAAGATTTGTGTGCCATTTCAGACTGTGATGAGTGTGCTTTTCCTTCGGAAAAAAAGAGGAAGAGACATGATGGGTAAGAATGAGGAGGGATATAGTGACTCACATACAGATCATGTCTTGACTGACATCAGAAACTGTTGCGCCTAGAGCGAGAAACGGGACGAAGTGTATGGAGGGCAGATCCCTCCATTCTGGCAAACCATTCGACTTTGATATTGTCATCTCTCCTCCAGCGTTTGTTTTTTGTGTAGTACTTTCGAAAAAGAAAAGGTGACGAGATAGGTGGATGAATAGAGAGAAAAAAAGGGAAACCTGTGAAATGCCGAAACTGAAATGTCTCGGGTTTCAGAATGTCTCGGGTTGTTGAACGACGGTATTCTTGTTTCACAAGTGCCGCAGGAGAAATGTTAACTATTTGGTTTGTCTTCTCTCAATAATTCTTTGATGTCAGCTTTTCCTTCTTTTCTGAGATTTCTTCTTCACACATCCACTCCAGCCCAAAAATTTGACCCAACACAGTCAGCACAGGTTGCTTCAGACCCTCTCGCATCCGATCATTCTTCAATAATCTCGTTCGGAACTTCGTTCCGAAGAGTGAGATACAGTCTGAATAGTTCAAAGTCGAACAGAAATAATTCAAAATCGAAGTGGAATAATTCAATGTCGAAGAACCAACTTTTTGGACGTAAGTGTTCTAGTGAGCTCATTTCACACTACTTCATCGTCTAAGCCCAGAAAAACCAACAAATCAGACCCTGCAGATGTTGAACAAGGCCAAAAGTTTCCATGAATCGTCACGCAGATGACTCCTTCACGCCTCTCAAATGTCAGTTCAATCCAACTACCTTTAGCGTGTCACAGGCTTTTTTTCTCAGACCAGTAGAGTGACTTTTTTCATCCAAAAAGCTAAAAATCACTTCAGATAGCATGATTGTATTGTTTTCAATCCTGATATACGTGTTCACCCTAAAAGGTACATGGGTACAAAAAGTTCACAGTAGTTATTGAGAGAATTTTGTGCTGATTGCGGATGCTAAAAAAACTGCATTTCGACTTTGAATTATTTCACTTCGACTTTGAATTATTTGTGTTCGACTTTGAACTATTCAGACTGTACATCTCTGACATGGGCAGAAGCACAGACAGAAGATATTGGGTCAGATCTCTTGACATTATCTTTCTTAATCCTTCATTTGGATAAACAAGACACAGATGAACGAGAATATGGAAGTGTTGTTGAGAAAGCTGGGAGAATATCGACATTTGGCCGCCGAAGTGATAACGGTGATGCAAAACCCGGAGCTACCTCGAGCCCGTGACTTCGTCGGCATCCAGATACCAGCATATCTGGTGGCGACAGCACCGGCACTTTTTCACGTCCACCGACTCATTCTTCTTGCCGTGGACGTGGGGTTGGGCCCAGGGCTTTCCAAAAATACCCATACTTTTCTGGAAGTGGACGAAAAAATGAAAATGCTCGTTTGTTGAAGACCCTTCAGATTCTTAAGAAATCTCTTGTTTTAAACAGAGCTGTGAAGTGAAATAGAGATTGTCCAGTCTGCGGACAACAAATGAACAATAAAGTGGGACTCATGATCTGTCAAACTGAATATGAGGCTATGAGGAGACAGGGGGGATATGAATATGCACTGCAGTTGTTAACGTTTGCGGAGGATGTGAGAGAAGATCGAGTTTCTTCTTCGTGTTCCTGTTATTGGGAGAAAGAAGAGTGGGCTTGAGTTGTTTGAATCGGTCATCTTGTTCTTCATGTTGGAGGATGACGTGGAAGATTGTCCTTTATGCAATTGATCTGCTGGAGGAATTCAGCTATATTTGATCATATCGTTCTCAGCTCTCCTCTCTTCACTTGACCAAGACAATGCCGATTTGGGAACAGTGGATTTGCTACACGGGAGAACTCGCAACTTTTTGGATGGGAGGATGACCCTTTTCACATCAGACAGTGGAGGAGTGGTAATACTAATGACACATTCTGGAACACGGTGTCCAACAAACTCTGTTCCGATTCTTTCGTTCACTCGTTCAAAATACTGAATCAACATCATCACGTCCCATATGGACGATGTTGATGTCGCCTGTCCGGATTGTGCAGTCATCAAAACCTCAGCCCGACAAAGCTAGTTCGACGTCACTAACTGGAAGTTTACATGTTGTTCGAACGGCTGTAACGGGTAAAATGCCATCTGCATCTATGCCATCAAGTTCTGCACCCTCCACAACATTGAAGGGACAGACTATGACACCCACGCAGAAGGAGGATCCCTCTTTTTCAGCTTGAGAAAACTGGAATTAATGGAGTAAATCACCGTGCAGAACTGCAAATCGAATGGAAAAAGATCAGGAATTGACTGTCTAGTCGACCAAACGTATATCATCAGATCGTGTCGTGACATGATGATGTTTCAACAACTTTCACGAATTATTCGCTCACATGATGCACTTGAGGTGAAATCTGATCAATTATCGCAACAACGTATGAAAATCTTGAGATTCGAGAAAATCTGATCCCCAGCTACCGCCTGCACGCAGTAATGCAATCCCCCTTCGTCGAC
The DNA here is from genome assembly GCA_033064195.1 of Blattamonas nauphoetae. Classification (NCBI taxonomy): domain Eukaryota; phylum Preaxostyla; order Oxymonadida; genus Blattamonas; species Blattamonas nauphoetae. Next base: position 71,541 of record JARBJD010000200.1, read on the forward strand.
GTGATTATCTTCGAAACAATGCCCAAAACGACTCCCATTCGTCTTGTGGAATGGTCTGAAGACGTTTATGAAGAAGGACGATGATGACAACACGTGGATTCCAGATAACAATTCGGTTGATCCTTCACAACTCCAACTTTCCTCACTCGACTCCGTTCCTCTTCTCGGTCTCTACCACTACACTCCGTCACCATCAACTATGCCACACAACACTCTGACATTGAATCACGGGGAATACTGCGCGCTGGTAGGGACGTTGGGATGAGGGAAGCCACTGCTTCTGTCGGCGCTCACAGGGCTAAACGACGCGTGGGGAGGAAGAAGGTTTGTGGGTGACCAAGCCGTGCTCATGCCACAGGATCCATTTGTGCAGGACACGTCACTGCGAAGCATCAATCTATATGGATCAGAGTTGGACAAGACGAGGCTGGAGTGTGTGGTGCGTGCATGCTGCTTCAACACGGATGAAAAAGCGAAGCCCGACGGACTGAACACGTTCGTTGGCGGTCACAGGCGAAAGTTAAGCGGAGGACAGAAGCAGCGGATGTGTCTGGCGCATGTGTGCTATTCGATTCTGATGCAACGCGAGGCCGACTCCAACACATCCTCAGACTCTGATTCAGAATCAAACCACAAGCAAGCTGGAGAAGGCCACAGCGGCATGGAGCGAGTGGTGCTTCTGAACAGCCCACGATCGGCGTGCAATATACAAGCAGCAGACACACCTTTAGAGGAAGGCTACGCTGTACCCACAATTCACTCTGCTCCGTCTCCCTCGCATACTATGGATAAGATAGATGGAAATGAGGAGGGAGCTGAAACGGAATCAGCCGTACAGTCCACTTGTGTGATCACTCTCCACGCGATCGTGTCGTTATTCATTGTTTCCGTTCTGAAAACACTTGCTGACACAGCGGTCGCCCCACTAGAAGAGGCTCTAAAGGAGAAACAGAGGAAGGACGCACAAACCGACACGCGGTCAGATTCTTTCAATTTGGACAACATCGTCTCTGAGGCCCCAGCGATCTGCCAGATGGGACCAGGCGAGATCATTGTGCGGATAGTGGCCGAGGTGCAGGATCAGAGCGATTGTCATGCAATTGGACGATGCCACAAATGTGTGATCGTCTGTCAAACACGCCAACACTTCCATCAAACGCTCGCTGCTCGACGTGGGTGTGATCCAAAAGCTGTTCGGGCTGCTTTTGGAAAGAGGACGTAGTGATGATGAGCGTGCCGCTTCGGGTGGAGGGAGAGAGTCGCGATAGTGACGCTTCGTCCTTCTTTCTCTTTTGTGATTCTTTGTACAGATGCATCTCGGCAGTCTCACCCTCACTCCGACTCGACATGATGGAAGGGCTTTGTCAGAACACAGAATAGGTTGTGGAGTCGAAACTGTCCAATGCAATCTCGCCGTCATTCACAACGTCGTGCGATCTCTCCACAGGAAGAGCGATGAGACAGCGAGATATCGAATGACTTCACCGTTGAGATCGAATGTGACTGCCTCATCATCTCCCTCCATCTCCCGCTCACTATCATCATCTCACTCCATCTCCCACCCACGATCATCGACCCCGTCCACTCCCACTCACGATCGTCGTCGTCTCCGTCCACTCCCACTCACGATCATCATCGACTCCGTCCGCTCCCACACGATCATCATCGACTCCGTCCGCTCCCACTCACGATCGTCGTCGTCTCCGTCCACTCCCACTCACGATCATCATCGACTCCGTACGCTCCCACTCACGATCGTCGTCGTCTCCGTCCGCTCCCACTCACGATCATCATCGACTCCGTACGCTCCCACTCACGATCGTCGTCGTCTCCGTCCGCTCCCACACACGATCATCATCGACTCCGTCCGCTCCCACTCACGATCGTCGTCGTCTCCGTCCGCTCCCACACTCGATCATCATCGACTCCGTCCGCTCCCACTCACGATCATCATCGACTCCGTCCGCTCCCACTCACGATCGTCGTCGTCTCCGTCCGCTCCCACACACGATCATCATCGACTCCGTCCGCTCCCACTCACGATCATCATCGACTCCGTCCGCTCCCACTCACGATCGTCGTCGTCTCCGTCCGCTCCCACACGATCATCATCGACTCCGTCCGCTCCCACTCACGATCATCATCGACTCCGTCCGCTCCCACACACGATCATCATCGACTCCGTCCGCTCCCACTCACGATCATCATCGACTCCGTCCGCTCCCACACACGATCATCATCGACTCCGTCCGCTCCCACACACGATCATCATCGACTCCGTCCGCTCCCACTCACGATCATCATCGACTCCGTCCGCTCCCACACACGATCATCGTCGACTCCGTCCGCTCCCGCACACGATCGTCACCGTCTCCGTCCGCTTCCACTCACGATCATCGACTCCGTCCGCTTCCACTCACGATCGTCATCGTCTCCGTCCGCTCCCGCTCTCGATCATCATCGACTCCGTCCGCTCCCACTCCCAATCTTCTCGTATCCACTTCCTCACACATTGTTTTCCAGCAATTTCTCTTAAATCACTTCATGAATCTACATCTGATTGTGGTGTGACTAGAATGTGAAAAGAGCAAGAATGGAATATCTGAGAAAAGTATGGGGATGTGATCAAAGCCGGATCTCTCCACCAAGATGAAGTTATGACAAAGGCTCCAAGGAAAATGTTCGTCAGAATTATATCAACATGAAAAATCTTAAATCTGAACAAACTGAGCAAGTCGGCTCCATGGGTGGAAAGCCCTGGTTGGGCCTGGATTCGGACGAGTGGGTGGCCTCGCTCACAGGGCTCCCACAGGAGGTGGTGAGACCACAACAGGTCATCACTCCTGACATCTTCACCCAGCATCGCTCCCCACAGATCCAGACACCTCAACTATAGGTGGAGGCCGGCATCAGACCGCCGATCTTTTGCCCTTAGGCAAAAAAGACTGATTGTCAGGTTTGAGCCGGTTGCCCAGCATGACCCTGGACAAGCTCCCCCGATCCAGGAGGACGTGCAGATGTTCCACTCTCTACTCGTTGACGCGGCACGGGAGCTTCCTTTATTCACATGGGAACAACAGGCATTAGGGACAGTTCGCGAGGTGTTGAAAGTTGACAACCTGTTGGTGCAGCTCAAGAAGCAGGCGTTCATGAGTGTTCAGTTGGTGGTGGGCCTGTTCGAGTCGGTCAGGCAGGGGATGCCGACGGCACAGGCATTGTGTTTTCAAGGTCTGAAAGCTGCCGAACTTGTGAAGTGAGTGGAACAAGTACGAAAGGTCATCAAATGTGATCTCTTGCCAGGCTCACAAGGAGATGAGCGACAGGACGACAACGCCCGGAGGCAAAGGGAACTGTTGCAACAGGAGATGAAACAAGTCAGATAGGTTCGAGCGGCAGCAGCAGTGGTGAGGCAAACTCAACAGCCTCGGTTTTATCGTTCAGAAAATCAAAAAATACAGCCAGTGTTTATATCTCTTAAACTCGAAAGAAGGGACAACACGACGGGAGATGTGATTTTGATGTCACGTTTCACTATTCTCCATGTTTTTTTCGCTGAAAAGGTAAGTGAAATTCAAATTGGGCAATTCCAAAAAGTGTTTGTTAACCAGATCCGATCCATCCCCCATCGGACTATTGCACCTTTCACAGACTAACAAGGCTGTTTTGGTGGTGGGTGTGACGAACCGACAGTGATCACCACAATTTGACTTTTTCTGATCACTGACATACATCGAAACATACTACGACACTCCTACTGACGCGAGTATTCACCCGACAGTGATCGAATACTCAACCCATCTCCATTTTCATGAAGACATTCTCGATTGACGAGGGTATTTTGGGGAAGTATTCGAAGGCACAGATGAAGGGATCAAGTGTTCCATTTGGATTCAGCCACACGGCGATCAATGCTCAGGAGCAAGGGCGGCACTTTTGACGAAACAGACTGTCAGCCCAGATCCTCCATCAGCACTGGTCAAGAGTAAAATAGTGAGACCACTCATCTCGATCTGTTATGGGATGAGTGGCCACTGAACTCAGCGAAGTACAAATTCGAAGGTAGATCATCTTCGGGATTGGTGAGTTAAACTCCCATCATCATCTTCGAATGTGTTCACTTCTGCCACAATACTTGGAGACAAAATGAATCCGCAAATAAAAGCCCTCGTGTTGGTTGAATTCTTCGTCGTCCCGAACACACATTTCTGAATGTCCAACACGTTCTTGGAGAGAAAGTTGATTCTATCGCATCAGGTTGTTCTTTCCACATTTCCAGGAGTGTTCTGGAATATCCTCTCAACTGATGAAGAAGCTATCATGCAGTATCGAGATTTCCACACGAATTCTCACTGGATTCGTTTGTTCAGCCTCACGATGTTCTACCAGTCTCTATACTACTTCACCAAATTCTTTCAGGAAAAAGACCATCTTTTTTCTCTTACACCAGATTCCACGCAGCGTCTTTTTTCAGAATTTCGTTCAGTGCTTGAGGACGATCCAGATGAACGAGCAAAACATCATCTCTCGCCTTTTAAAGCAGTTCAACCAGGTCGAACCATCAAAACCACCGCTGCTTTCTTCTTCATTTCCTCACTGCTTCTTCCTCCAGAGGAGCATAATTAAATACAAAAACACTGGGCGTCACAAATCCGTTCCTGTTACCAATTTGTGCTTTTTCCGCTTTTTTATGTGTTCTTGTCGAATCCTTAGAACCTGTGAACCATTTTTGATGATCTTTTACACAGAAGCTTTTTTTTGGTGAAATGAATATTTTTAAAAAAATAAGAGAAAAACTTCTGGGTATATGGGAAAATGATAAAAAAAAACCTTATTTTTCTCGACAAAAACTTATTAATCAAAAGTTTTGAGTGTCTTTTCTCGATCGATTCACAAAAAACACATTTTTCTATGTTTGCCCAATATGCATCTTTCAACCCCAATGTTCTGGGTGTAAGTGGATCAATAATTGGGTCAGAATTGTAGACATTCTTCAAAAGATCGAATACCTACATTATAGATGTGTCATTAACCCGGTCCGTGTCACCAACCCGGAACATGGGGTTGAAATAAACCATTTTGGTCAAACTAAGAAAAAAATAAAATTTGAGATTTTTCTATCGAGGCGAATCGGAGAAAACCTCAAAATACTGTATACAGCAGGAACACACACATTTTTTCAAACTTTTTCAGCTCGTATCTCCACAACCAGATATCCGTTTTACACCAAATAAAAAGCATTTTTATCGTGAATATATCAAAAAAAGACTCACAAAAAAAATAAAAATGTTTTCCCCAAAAACTTTTTTGTCGAGAAAAACAGTGTTTTTTCACATCTTCCCAAATATACACAATTTTTTTTCATTTTTTTTTTCAAAAAATTCTTTTCTCGAAAAAAACGTTTCTGTGGAAAATTTCATCAAAATTGGTCCACAGGTTGTGGAGATATGATTTGGACACACTTCCAAAAGGGCCTAAAACGAGGTTTTTCGAGGTTTTCTCTGATTCGCCAAGATAGAAAATTTTAAAAATTTATTTTTTCTTAGTTTGACCAAAATGGTTTATTTCAACCCCATATTCCGGGTTGGTGACAGAACCGGGTTAATGACACATCTATTAAAACCCAATCTCCTCTCATGGTTGAGTAGTGAATCGCCCTTTCTCATAAATTGGTCCATGACATGATTGAAGAGCATTGTCGAGATCTGTGTTCGAGCCGTGGTGAGAGTGGTCAAATTAGTTTTTTGTTTGGTACCGTTGAACTATTGAATGATGTCGAAAATTCTGACGCAATTGGGAACAGGACCGGATTGGTGATGCCACGAAAAAAACCGATGTACTTTTTTCCTGCATTTTTGTCTCCATTTTTGTTTTCTCGAAAAAGAGGAGTTTCATGATTCAAACTCGACTTGATAAGAATCCGTTAATCTCATCAATAATTGATTGTACAGCGAATTCACTCATCGACAAAAATATCTTCTCAAAAGACACTCTTTCATTTAACCCTTCAAATCATCTCTCCATCGTTGATCACCTTTCTGAGACAAGTCAAACTGAAATTGGTAGTATTGTACTGAATGGGAAGTCGGTATCAATTTATGGTAGTGTCAATAATCCGTACATATTCAAAAATCCGTACAATGGGGATTGAAAAATTTAGATGGGTCAAACTAAGAAAAATAAAATTTGGTTCCGCGCCGAAACCCCTGTGTCGGGAGAAAACCTCAAAATACTGTTTCCTTTAGGCATCCACATATTTTTCTCAACTTTTTGCCCTCATTTCTCCACAACCAGCCATCCGTTTTGAATCAAATAAAAAGCATTGTGATCGTAAAGATCTCGACAAAAGCTGCTCAAAAAATAAACCGATTTTTTTTCTAAGAATTTTTTGTCGAGAAAAATATGGGTTTTTTTCCACTTTCCCAAATATCCAGAATTTTTTCTCCAATTGTTTTTCAAAATGTTCATTTCGCCAAAAAAACGTTTTTGTGAAAAACTTCATCAAAATCGGTTCACTGGTTGTTGAGATTTTGCCGAAACAATTTTTATCTATCAGGCAAAAGGGGGTATTTTGAGGTTTTCTCCCGACACAGGGGTTTCGGCGCGGAACCAAATTTTATTTTTCTTAGTTTGACCAATATATATTTTTCAAGCCCCATGTTACGGATTTATGAAAAGTTCGGTTTATTGAAACATCTATTATGTCTCACTGACGAGCGAAGAAGACACACTCATCCCTGATCAAAACAAATTCAATCTGGAGCGTTCAATCTTAGTCGACGACTCAAAAAAGGCGGATTCAGCAGTGCTGTTTGTATTCGTTGGGCTGACCGAGTCCTCATTCCGTATGTCAACGAGCAAAGACGGATCCTCGAGAATCCTCGAACACCTGCCATGTTGTTGGTTGACAATACCAGCTTCCATCTTGGCGAGTCTGAATGAAACACAATCGAACTTCTCTCCTCCCATCCATGGAATAGCAATCAGTTCTTTGTTGTGAAACAGTTCGGTTAGAGTCAGAGCTGACTCAACCACAGCAGACGAACTCAATTGAGACACAGGAAGGACAAGACGATTCGCGATATTCATTCCATTCTTCCTTCATCATTCGATCGGTTCTTTTTTCTTCTCAATTTTCTCCCCACATTCATCGCTACAAATACCATCTGAATCAGTATCCTTATCGCCCCATGTGTTGTCCTTTCTACGATTTGATTCTGTCCATCTTGCTCGTTCTTCGAATTGGAGTGCCTGTCTCCGTTCGTCCTCTGGATCAATAGAGAGAGTGCGAAAATCCATATCGTCGGATTCTGATGACGAAATCTCCTTCGTTCGAGGGATTCGATTGTAAAGCGATCACTTCGATTCTTCGGTCTCTGTCCAGTCGTCGTTATCACTATCAGCCATTTCACCAATCCCATCCAATTTAACAAATTCACGTAAAGCACAGGCCTTTCCTTCTTCTGTCAGGAATCCTGAATAATATGAATGGCACGAATCCTATTGATACGGAGATCCTCTATCATTGTCTAAGTTTGATTCTGCAGTTTCTAGATTGGTCCGACCAGATCGAAGGTCCTCCAACTCTCGAAGGTCCTCTAAATCACGAAGTCCTTGATTATTGAAAAAGAAGAAAGTCAGAAGACACAACAAGACACACGATCCGTCTTCAATTTTTCACTGGAGCTGGTCGTAAAGGCGACGAGAAACGAGACAATGACCATCAGGTGTCTGACAGGCCAAAACTTCAAGAACGAATGGGTACCAACAGGATTCTTCCTTCGAGCAAAATCACTATTGACATTGCGGGGACGTGCACTCTTGATGTAAGTGCACGAATAGTTGATTGGCGGTCTGAGATGCTGAGGGAGCGCAGTTCTGAGATTCAGCATTATTGCCCGAATACCTCAGACAGACTGTCATATGAAGCGGAGACAGAATCATGTCCTAGCGTCGGTTCAATGTCTTCCATCTTGATTTCGGTTCAACTTTTTCACAATCGTGGGGGGATCGTCCAAAAAGAATGAAAGGTGAATTGTGGGATATTGAGATGACCATTTTAAAAAAGAGCTCTCATTGTCGAAGTTCAAAATAACTGTCAATACGTGATATCACTGATAAATAGATGGAAAAACACTAGTCTCAGAACACACACCACATCAATACTTTTTTTGGTCATTTTCGCACTCAGGAATGGAATGGATAGCTTGTGTTTTTTCCTTCACAATCACATGAAAGAACTACAACTCGAAATCCAACAACTGGATGACGTAGAAAAAACGAGAGAGTTCATATTGTGATGGAAACACTTTTTTTGATATCATTTTCAGATAAGAATATGTGGGAGAGTATTTTTGATGTCATAAAAAGGTTTGGATTCACAACTTCGAATCTCGTCTCATCACACCGCAGAGACAGTCGTTGTCCATTCTCAACGATTCGTTAGAGACATCATTCAACGTCATTCTCCTGAAACCAGATCAGAGACTGACAAGAGCGACTAGTCTCTTTTTTTTGAGTCATCGAACTTTTTTATGACGTCAAAAAGTCTGAAACACATTAAACGAGGATGATTCTCGTTTCACAGGAAATCAGAAGAAACAACGAGACAATACAGTGTCGAGTCTGATTCAAAAATGTTTGACTGAATCGAAGTGTTGATGATCTCCGTTTTCCCCATTTGAATTGAGTCTTGGACATCAAGAATGGAACAAAACTGTTTCAATCTCTTTTTCGGAACTATAGAAGCTATTGCTGCTCAAATTACATCGATTTCGTTTGGAGTCAGGCTCTGCTGTGTTCCACATGATTAAAGAAACTTGTTCAATTTACGAACATAATTTATTCATGAATTGTTGAGGAATTTGTTGTTCAATCTGGAGAAAACTTAAAAAAATGTTGTTTAAATCCACCAGAATCTCCCAACTTGACACTGTCCAAGAGGAAATCACGGAATTTCCTGGTCTCCTACTAGCCACATGTATACTAAGAGTGAGTGGAGGTTTTGAGTTGATAAAGAAAGATGCTGACTTTTTGTTTCTCTTTCGCGTTACAGTTTTTCATCTTGGTTTTCCCAGTTGAAGTGGGTGACATTCTGATGTTCGATGACCACTCTGAACATTTTTATGTTATCCTCAGATTCTCGAGATGTCGGGACATCTTGTACACTTGTCCAGCCGGTGGCCGTACAGTCACGGATAAAAGTGTACGGTCACCCATGCCTGCAATTATGAACAGATGATTTTTCCCTATTTTGCAGTTAACACTTCACATTCATGAAAGACAGCATTTTTGGAAATATGATTCGAACTTTTTCACCACAATTCGTTCATACCACATTTATCAAGAATCCGGCTGATGGTGACAGAATTATCATTCTCGGGAAGCTGGGACGGATTGTGACATCCGTGATCAAAAGTGCCTTGGGAGACACATCAAAGTCCTTTCATTAAACCGAACTTTTCATAAATCCGAAACATAGGGCTTGATAAATATATATTGGTCAAACTAAGAAAAATCAAATTTGATTCCGCGCCGAAACGCCTGGGTCGGGAGAAAACCTCACAATACCCCCTTTTGCCCGAAAAAAAAGTCGTTTCGGCAATATCTCAACAACCAGTGAATCGATTTCGATGAAAACTTTCACAATAACGTTTTTTTGGCGAAATGAACATTTTGAAAAAAATCGAGAAAAAATTCTGGATATTTGGGAAAATGAAAAAAAACCCATATTTTTCTCGACAAAAAATTCTTTGAAAAAAATATCTTTTATTTTTTGAGCAGCTTTTGTCGAGATCTTTACGATCACAATGCTTTTTATTTGATTCAAAACGGATGGCTGGTTGTGGAGAAAAAAGGGGTAACAGTTGAGACAAATGTGTGGACGCCTGAAGGAAACTGTATTTTGAGGTTTTCTCCCGACACAGGGGTTTCGGCGCGGAACCAAATTTTATTTTTCTTAGTTTGACCAATATATATTTTTCAAGCCCCATGTTACGGATTATGGAATATGTACGGGTTATTGACACTACTATCACTAGAACATCTTGATTTCCACTTCATGCACTCTTTTGTGTTTGATATTTCCAAAAAGGCGGTCTTTCCTGAAAATGAAGTGTTTACAAAAAAAGGAAAAATCATCTGTTCATCATTGCATACATGGGTGACCGTATTCTTCTGTCCGTGGCTGGTAGGAGAGACATGTACTAGAGCTTTTCGTTTCACCAAAATCATCTCGTTTTGTCCTCTTTGATTTATCTCACCTGTTTTTTGTTTCCAAAATCGTTTTTGAACATCCACTTGGCCGATCGAAAATTCAGATCTTGACCCATATTTTGAGTCAATATCCAGACAAGCGGACACGCCTTTTTGGTTGGCTGCACAAGTATTGTCTTTTCCAGAAGTACACATGATGAGAAACATTTTTGGAACGGATAACCATCATTTTGGTTCAGACTGAATGAGGTGTGATCTTGCCCTTATTGTGTTTCGATTCATCATCTCTGTCAAACTTTCTTTTTTGCAAGATTCTATTCTCACTCATCAAATAATTAATGTCAATGTCGTATCCATATAGTTCTCGCGTCTCAGATTATCAATCGTATCATCAACCTCAAGCATCAACACACCAACCTGCAATTCTCGCCCAACCGAAATCGACAACAAAGCCACAAGCCATAAAATTGAGCAGCCTTTTTACGAGGTTCCCTCAAATGCCATCTGCGAGCCCACAACCCACTCCCCAATCGCAAGCAGCAACCTACTCAACTCTCTCTGACCAACAACCTCAACCAAATTTTACCCAGGCTCAACTTCCCCGCATTATTGACGCAAAACCCCCACCTGTTTTGCAGCAACCCACGTTGATCACACCACCAGCACATCGGATAATCTCTCAACAGACACATAACATCTCGAATCATCAAACCGTCCTCGTGACTGCACCTTCTGCTCCCAAAATCACTGCACCTCTGATGGAAAATCCAAGTCAGCGAACTCTTCCTCTCTCACAGTTTCAACACAACATCATTCCAATCTCACCAGTTCCACTCGTCACTCCTCCCCAACCCGTCTCACAAGCTAATTCTCATGCCCCAAGGGACAGACGAGGTCCAGTCTCAGGGCCTGTTGTGTCAGATGCTCCTCTTTTTACAGAAGCCCCGCAAATGGTGAGCATGGGGCAACCAACTTTAGTCACTCAGAAGGGCAGTTCAGTACCCGCCTCGCGATCTCCAGTACGACTTAATATGAATCCATCACATCTAACAGCTCCTCAATCCACACCTCCCCTCTTTTCTACCCCACCAACTCTCACAATTCCACCAACTCTCACAACTTCCACAAAACAGCCTAGACGCCGTCAAAACCAGCATAACAGGACAAATCATCATAATCCTTCTCAGACACGTACTGCGGCACTAACCCAAATTAGTCTCAGCTCAACTGCCACTCCCGATCTCGAGAACTCCCACCCTCCTCCAATCATCCAAACAGCCGTCCCAATGACGACTCTCCAGCCAACATCTGCAACTCCCCTCCTTGATAAGCTTCCCGACTTGCACCACATTGAATTGAATCTCGACGAGAAATCCATATTCCCGCCAACAGCCACACTCAAACTCTCTTCCGCCCACATCTCCCAACCGACGGATTCCTTAGGAAATCCCATCCTGCAGAGTGCCGATCCGGAAAATGAGATGCTCAACTTGGGAGTGGATGAGAGAAACATTATCAACCACCAAACCATTCAAGGAAAGCCATTCCCGTTCAAAATCGAGCTGCATCCAGAAAGCGAAGGACAGATCAGTGTGGAACAGCCTTCAACGTCCGACGGACCTGTTGTTGTGTTAACGTTGGCCAACGCTCGTCCCGATACCATCGAACCAGCTGAAATCTCTCGCTTCCTCGACACTCTGGTCGAACGAGCTATTCTCCTGTCGCAAGACCCAGATACAACATTCGACACCCCGATTCAATTCACAAACGTCCAGTCGAGACAGTCACCCCTCCCTTCGAGCCCTCTTCTGCAGGAGTCTCCAAAACCAGTCACATGGACTCCAGCTGACACATATCCGCAACAAATTCAGTCAATTGCACTTCAGCAAGTCGACTTTGAACGTGGGGGTGTGATTCTGCGAACGGCGGAAGGACCGAACGCAGTGGTTGTTCAGGAGCCTCTCCTCCCGATCCTTCCATTTCCAGCCTCTTCCGATCTTCAAATCGATACACAACAAACTCATGTTTCGTCAGAGATCGTTCTTTCAACTGATTCACCACAAGAAGAAGCCACAGACGATCCTCAAAACACTGACGCCGACCAGCTTCCTTCCACTGTCCTCGAGCCTGTTCCTACAACTGCTCCGGATTTGACTCCAAATCCTGATTCTCTTGCCCCTGCAGAATCGGTTTTGATTCTCGCTCAAAATTCACTCGAACTGACAACAGCGACAGAAGCAGCGCCAACACTCGACGCCATCGATCCGGACCAGGTTTCAAGTACAGCATCACCATCACTTTCTCCACCTGCGCCATACGATTCCCAACTTGAAGAAGAGGGCGACGCGGAACAACAGGAAGTTGAACATCCAGAGGACGCTGCTCATCGTTCCTCACCTCCTCCAAGATCTCCCGATGTTTCGTGTGAGGCAGAAAATGAGGAAAATCAACTCATCGATGCGCAATAGAGCGATTGTCGATGTACAGCGGAATCTTGTTTTTCCCTCTCTTCATCTTCACACATGTCTTTGAACTTTGTTTGCACACACACTTGGTCTCATCTTTTGCCAAAATCCTATTGCCGTGTTGCTGTTAGTGAAGAAACAATTGTGAGATGAGATTAATGAGAATAGGGTTGTGGTGTTATTATTGGCTTGGAAGATGTGCCCTTGCAATCGTGTTCACATCCTCAATCTTGATTCGCGAGTCTGGTTCCTATGAGATGATAGAGGAGACTAAAATCAACATACTTTGATTAGCATCTGACCGATCAGGTTTTTCAGATCATCACTGACAGAAACAGTGATTGGCGGCACAGGCGCTGTTTTGATGCGATGAAAGAGGATATCTTTCGTCTGACCATCAAACGGGACAGTTTGTTGAGTGAGCTGATAAAGAGTCACTCCCAACGACCACACGTCGCATTGACTGTTATAACTGAAAAAATAAAGATGCACGAAAACGTACTGTCTGGACTGGAGGATTTCTGGGGCAGCATAATAACTGACATCGAAGGAACATGAAGTGTGAACAATGGCGAGAGAAAGACATACGGGGTCCCGACAGGAGAGATAGTCATATCCATTGTGCTGGCAAGTTGACGGGCATATCCCATATCGCCTGTGAATGTGAAGGAAAGGAGTTAAAATGACAAACCAAGTTTCAGAGTTGAGTCTGCTCCAATAAAGATATTAGCTGGTTTAATATCACGATGGACGATATGTCTCTGTTTCAAAACCAACAGAGAGAGACTTAATTCCGATGCAAACAACCAGAGTGTCTGAAGAGAAGAAATGAGTTGAGTGAGAGATGCAACCTCCTCTGTAAACTGCTCACCGCGAGAAATGATGTTTTGAAGCTCAGTTTCCAGAGTTCCATGATCACAGAGTTCCATCACGATATAGTTATAGTGTTCGTCTTGAAAACATTCGATAAAGTGGACACATCCATGGAAGTTAGAGCCGTTTGCAGTCTGTTGAAAGGTAATCATTGCGTTGATTTCATCCAAAACTTGCGAATCATCATTGTTGGAAGTTCGAGGGATTTGTTTGATGGCATAAAACCTACCATCTGCTTCTGCGCGATGGACAAGACCTGAAGAGCCTCTTCCAAGCTCCTCAAGTATTCTATCTGGAATGAGATCAATGAAAATAAAAAATCAACAGTTTTTGATTCTTGTACACATAGTTGTCCTAGATCGATCCATAAGGCAAAATCCACATCTTCACCTGTGTCGAATGTCTTATTGTCAACATCTATTATTTCGCCCGTGACGACCTTCCTCCCCTCTCTCCTTTTTCTTCCCTGTTTTGCCTTCTCTTCAGTTCCATCCCACAGTTGTTTTCCGCTACGTTTGACATGGCCAAGCTACAAATGACGAATCTTCCAATCCACTCTTCCTTTAGATGATCGTCTTTGTTCTTGTTGACATTTTATATGGCCTTTCAACTCCTGCTCTTGATCTCAGAAGTCATGAACCCACCGCTTTCATCGACTATGATTATCAGGGCCAGAATACAATCACCATGACACTTACACCAGAATCAAAGACTCCTTGGACCCTCACTTCGATGTATCTCCATGTACCGACCAGTTTGTATTTGAAACAATTTAATCACTTCAGATCACCAACAAATAGAAATCCAAATTGGGTCAGAAGATGAAAATCTCGTAAAGACTGTCGTCCCCCTCTCTCATGACGATTTTTCTTCATTTGAGACTCTTTCCACCCAGCAACTACTGCATCTCGGAATGACACATCGAATCTCTCTCTCACCAACAACATCCTCAACAAAATTGCAGTTCTCATTTCTTTTTGAATCCGAATTATCCCTCTTTTCGGATTCTTTTCGCGTTTGTCTCGAATTTGATGATGGGAAAGACAAACACCTCAGTCTGGCATTTCTGGATGATTCAGATGAACACCCGTTCCATCTGATCCTTCAGCCCAGTCCCACATCAATTCAATCTGTCCTCGGAGATTCTCCGGACTCAATTCGCAGGCTAATTCATCTTGCAAATCTTGCATCGCGATCAGGTTTCTCCAGCACAGCAACTCTGAACGGCGTTGTGGAAAAGGAAGCCTTGTGGACAGGCCTCTTCGGTGTGATTGAACTGGAGGAAGACGGACAGTTTCTTGTGACAGAGTGGTTCGGAGGCCGAATCGAGAGTGTGCGGTGGGTGGATGTGAGGAAGGAGGAGATGTGGGCGATGGTCGAGGTGGAGTGGCCGGAGGAGATGCAAAGTGTGATGCAAACAGCTCTGGCTGATCTCTTGGGGGAGGGAGAGTGGGAGGAGTTGAAGGGGGAGAAAGTCAGCACTCAACCACAAACAAAAGAAGCAAACCATGTCACTCAAATCGAAGCAGACAACGTCAATCAGACTGAAGAAGTCGACAATGCCACTCGGATGGACGAATCCGACCATGCCAATCAAACAGCAGAACCAGCCAATGCCATCCTGGCAGAAGAAGAGAAGAATACCGAACTCAGCTCGGAAGACAGAACA
This sequence comes from Blattamonas nauphoetae, assembly GCA_033064195.1. NCBI lineage: Eukaryota > Preaxostyla > Oxymonadida > Blattamonas > Blattamonas nauphoetae. The sequence goes on from JARBJD010000200.1 coordinate 86,760, forward strand.
GCCCACACCGTTCTCTTCACTCGGCCATCCACTCACTCCACTCCATCCGCCTGGTCCTTCACTCAGCTCTTGCTTGATGTGTGCGTTGTTGACGGCAACCGCGAGCACTGCATCGAGCCAGACACTCGCATCGACACTGGATTGGTCTCAGCCAGCCTCCGCACGGAAGAAGCAGCAGCAAGTGTGAAGACAGTGACACTGATTCATGATCAGACAAGCGAAATTGTGGACGGACGAGCACTTTTGAAGCTTTTAGTCGAGACCGATTCAGACGCACAGGACTGTGTGCTGAACCTCGAATTGGATCTCCACTTCTCGGATGTCCACATCTCAAAGATTGTGCCAATTAATCCCCTCACCCCAATCATCCACACTCCCATCGCCATTCCAACTGCGTCCCTCCCTGCCAGTGCCCACCCTCCTCCACCTTCACCCTCCTCAGCTGACCTCTCCGGGACACTCTGCTTCTCCTGCCTCTCTTCAGCCTGCCCTCGCCATCCCCATCCCATCCAACACGGGTCTGTCTCGCTGATCTCTCACGATCAACAGACTCTGAAAGCAAGAGTCGGGAAAGTGGGCGAGTTCATCTTTCCTGCCCTCCGCTTTGGAGAATACAGAATCATCAGCACTGCCCAGCTGGGCGAGGAAGAGTTCGGAATCGAGCTGGATTCATTCATCTTCTCCAAATGGTCTCTCCGTGCCATTTCGATTGGTTTTGGCGAAGAAACACTCTGCGAAAAGGAGACGAAAACGCAGATGACAATCGAGACGAGAGTGCGCGTTGAAGATCAGAGCGACGATTCAGCTGCCATCCCGTTTGCTGCACTGGCCATCCATCCCATCCCATCCTCCGCCACTTCCGACGCTCACTTCGAGCTGTTCTCCTTCCCTCGCCGCGCGTCCTTCCTTCCCGACGAGGTTGGGCGAGAGCTGGACAGAATGATCGACGTGGGAGTCTTCCGAACAGGAAGTGAAGGCGTGATTTCTGTTTCGCTCGACGTCCACACCACATACACGCTTGTTCAATGCAAAGATGAATGGCTGGGGGTGGATGGTTGGGATCCTGATGGCAAAAATGAGACAAGTCAAGAGAACAACAAACCCCTCAACACTCTCATCTTTGAAGCTGATCCAGAAAAACCATCCCATCTTCATTTTAACCTCATCGCCGAATACAAACACACCTCAACGAGTCACAAGACCGACGAGAGAGATCCTCAACATGCACACGAAACCCCACAGCACACACAGCCACTCCAGACGAACACGCCCCAACCGACCACACCCAACCAACAACGCCAGCCACACACACAACGCAGACACCAAAGAACCTACGAGGAGCCAGAACCACGCGACAGAAACACGCGGAGACGTCCTCCTCCGAACAGGCACAGGGACAGCGAAGACCAACAGCAGAGATCTCCTCGGACTCAGCCACAGACACACACTCAGCCACAGCCACACACTCAGCCGAACGAACAGCATCCTCCTCGGAAGCAAGAACACCAACCAAATCAAGCATCGTCGCCTTCCACGCAAGGACAGCCCAACCATCATCCTCCACACGAGACAAGACACAATCCCCTTAACCAGCAAGACGACCAAATGCCTCCCTTCTCCAACAACATGTTCACTCCGATGTGGGACAGGCCTGGCGACGACTGGTTCAGTCCGTCTCCAATCTCAGCACCATCCTCCGACTTTGGTCCGTCTCTCCACAACTTCTTGTGGAACAGCGGACACACAATCAGAAAGAAGGACAAGCAGCAGACAACAGGAGGGGAATCAAGTGGGCACTCCACAGTCATTCAGACAACAAGCAAAACATCGTCCACGCCAGCCACCGGAGACAACACAATTCCCATCACGACACTTCCTGGCTTCACTCTCAATCTACCCAGAAGTCCGATCAATCCCCCTTTCCCTCAGACCATCAAGACCATTCTCCCAACCACTGTTGTCATTCCCGACGCCGCCTCAATCACATCGGAGACAGTCTCGTTCTCTTCTTCGACCTCCACCGACCCAGCCCCATCCTCAAAAGTCTCAGTCCTCGCCACTCCCGCAGGTGTGCTGACAGGTTCAGTGCACAGAATGTCCAACACCCCTCGCCTCTCTCTCGTTGCGGTTGCCAACGCCAACGTGCAACTCATCACTCTTTCAGGCGAGTTCGTTGCAGAGACTCAAACAGGCGCAAGCGGTCAGTTTGTGTTCATTGGGCTCACCCAGCCAGGACGCTTCTTGGTCAGTGTGCTGATCAACTGCACCGGAAATTGTGCAGGGCGAGGGCAGAGTGTTGTGGAATTGACAGAGAGCACAGAAGGGGAAGGAGTGACGGGTGAGTTTGTGGGTGTCGTGATCGACTGCACGTGCTGTGATTCGTCAACCAACGGAACTGTTGTTGGCACAGTTGGCATGACGTGCGGAGGCATCCCCACCAACATCTCGGGAGTGGTCGTCTTCACCTCAATCACAGACGCATCTGTCACTCTTCCTGTCTCCAACGGGAAATTCGCAGGCAACATCAGTGTCGGCCAATGGTCTGCCCAATTTGTCGGTGTGAGTGAGAATGGAGCGAACATCACCTCAAACACCACGAGTGTGACGACCATCGCAGACGAGTCAGTTGTGCTGGCGATCCAAATCACCGGATCAATCGCTCAGTGTTCGCCTGTTGTTGTGATCGATCTCTGCACGAACTGCGAAGAAGAGTCATCGTGCTCTACCCTCCCCGCTCCCCTCCCTCCCACCACCATCGCAATCACAGTCAACACAACATCAAACAGAACCCTTTCTCAGACCGTCATGTCCACATCGAATCCCATCTCCATCTCGCTCAGCAGCCTCCTCTTGTCTCTCGGCGAGTATGCCCTCTCGACGGTCAGTGTTCAGGTCACAACTGTCTGCGACTCAGCCCCATCGCTTGTTATCACCTCGTCCCCACTCCCTGCTTCTGTTCTCCGTCTTCGAGATGGACTGAACTGCTCGGCTGTCTGTAGCATCGCCCCGACGACAGGCGACGTTCAGGGGCAGCTCTGTATCGATTGCAGTGGAAACGGAGTGTGTGAACAGAACGGATCAGTCCTTGCCAACCGCGTCGTCCTGATCGTCCCTTCGACATTCACAAACGCACAAGCCACCAACGTCGATTCGTCTGGATCGTTCTCTTTCGTCGACGTCCTCGCCGGCGATTGCTCCATCTCCCTCTCCACAACACCTCTCGTCATCAACTCAATTGACGATACATCGTCTCTCGTCTTCGTCGAGCTTGGCGATGTGACAGTTCCAGCTGGCGAAGCAATCTCCGTCGAGATTGCTGTCAACGACGAAGCAGTGTGCCAGACAGACCCGGAACCACCTCAAACACTCGCCATCTTTGGGACGATTTGCGTTTCTCGGAATGAAAGCACACCATGCAGCGAGATGGTCCGAGATGCCACTCTTCTCCTCACCAACCTCTCCTCCAACCAGACCATCGCTGGAAGAACCGACGCAAACGGCGTCTTTGTCTTCTCGTCCATCTCACTCGGGAATTACAACCTCACTGTCGTCTCGTCTCTCATCAACACAACAGCCTCCCTCCCCATTCTCGCCGATGGCACGTCAGCCTCTTTCCGAAGCGTCAACGTTCGTCTCACTCTCCCAATCGACGACGATGACACTCCGAGCGAGACAGTCGTCGTGTCTGGTCGGATCTTCTTCGACGAGGACAGCGACACAGTCTTCACTCAAGACACCGACATTGCTGTGCAGAACGTGGCAGTGACGGTGGAAGTGCAAAGAGTCACTGTCAACCAAACAGTCACAACGAACACTGGTCACTATTCAATGACCATCACGTGGGAGGCCATCGATGAAGCGCTTGCTCTGACCGGCGCCGATCTGAGCGACGTCGTTCTGATTGTCGGCCCACTCTGGTCTGAAAACAGCCAGCTCGGCCTGACGGGACAGATTTCGGATGAGGACAGACTTTCTCAGCCGTTGGTCGCGTCGCCAACGTCCTCGTCTCCGCTCGTCCGTGCCTTCCGACTCAACCTGAACCGCGATTCAGACGCGTCTGTTCTCGACATCCCTCTCCCTCCGCTGTTCAACACTATCTCTGGCGACATCTCCCTTCTGTGCCTCAACTGCACAACTGTTGAGGATCCCATCTGCACCATCCAGCCCTTCCCCCTTCCGCCTTCTCCTCCGTCCACCCTTCGCCTTGTCGAGCGTGTCACGCCATATCCCCGCCGTGGCATCAAGGTCTCGCTCATCTCCACCTCGTGGGAGATCCTTGCCACTCAAACAACCACTCGATTTGGCTTCTCCTTCACCCACCTTCCAGCTGGCCAGTATTTCCTTGCTGTCACTCTCCCTGCTGGTTCGATCCCAATCCAGCCCACTCCGCTCGTCCAGACTGACGTGAGCCAGCTCCTCGATCAGCTGATCCGCGAAACAGGAGCACGCTCGCTGAGTGAAGCTCTCCTGACGTGCACTCCGAGGCGAGGTATTTCTGAGCTGAAAGCAGCGAGCCTCCGATTGGTGCGGGAGAACATTCTCATCGGTCCTTTTGTGGTGCGTGACAGAGTGATCTCAAACAGACAGCACATCGAATTCGTCAACGATGGATTGTGCACGTCCCTGACAGGAGCAGAAGCGACTGCTGTTCCACTGAGTGCGAGAGAAGACGAACACGAGCGTGACGATCTCACATTCATCTCAGCCCACCAAAAAATGGCTGGAGAAGACCAGTTCGAGGACAGCTCAGAATGGGCAACAGATGACATTGGAGAACGAGAGAGAAACGATCAACTGGCAGCAGCGCTGAAACAACTCACCGAAGATGATGATCCCACCGAAACCCAGTCAACCATCGTGCTGATGAACGAAGGAGGACCGAGAAGAAGGAGACCAGTTGGAGACAAAGATGAAGAAGACAAAATTGAAGGAGAAGAAGCTCGACGAGCAAAGGCGAAGGAGATGATGGACGAAAAGGCAAAAGCCAGAGAAGAGGACACTCGCGCGAGGAAGAAGCGCTTCTCCGAAGACGCGAAAGTGAGAAGGGAAGACAGATTTGAGGTGAGGAAGGCTGATGCTGTTCGACGAAGAGACAACGACACTGCCGCAGCCAACGAGACCGACACAGCACGTCCTTTCTGGCAGGTGTTCATGAAGAAGACGAAGAAGAACGAAAACGAGACAGCCCCTGTCCAAGAAACACATCAACCCCACCAAAACGAGGAAAGACAGATTGAGAGTCACTCCACAGCCGAACACGAGAACGAGATTGCTTTGAACGATTCCAATCAGAATGACCAACACAATCAGACACCCACAGAACCAACACATCAGTCAGTTGAAGAGCCAGAACCAACACACCAGTCAGAAGAACCAGAGCCAACACACCAGCCAGCTGAAGAACAAGAAACAACAAAACTGGAACAAGAACACGACAACGACACACTCTCACCGACACACACGAACAGTCAAACAGCTGCCCGAGTTCCTGAACTGATCAACAGTCGAGTCCGAAACAACAAAATAGAGCCTCTGCCTGGGCCAATTGAAGTTCCGTCACCCTCTCACTTCAAATTCAAATCGGCTGAAGAAAGGACACGCTATCCATCGAAAGGCGAAAGCGAGAAGAATTGGATTGGAAAACGGGAAGAGATCCATCTTCAAGACGCGTCGGTGCGACCGACTTTCAAGTCTCGGGTCCCTCTCTCCAACCAATATCCTCCCCGACCCGGCCCTTACAACCCGCAGCCCGACCCGAATCAGCCAGACCAGCCAGGACCATTCCCACCACAGCCCGGACCCTTCAATCCACAACCCGGTCCCAACCAGCCTGATCAACCGATGCCTTTCCCACCTCAGCCTGGACCCTTCAATCCTCAACCAGGCCCGAATCAGCCAGACCAACCAATGCCATTTCCACCACAGCCTGGACCATTCAATCCTCAGCCTGGTCCCAACCAGCCCGATCAGCCAATGCCGTTTCCACCTCAGCCTGGTCCATTCAATCCCCAACCCGGACCATACAACCCTCAACCTGACCAACCAATGCCTTTCCCACCCCAACCTGGTCCATTCAACCCTCAGCCAGGCCCCAATCAGCCTGATCAACCGATACCTTTCCCACCTCAGCCTGGACCCTTCAATCCACAACCTGGTCCAAACCAGCCAGATCAACCGATGCCATTCTTCCCTCCCAACCCTTTCAACCCATTCGGCACATCAGAAAAGAAGAAAAATGAGAACGAGTCTTGTGATGACAGCCAAAAGGAAGAAAAACACAAAGAGAGAACATCCGACTCAGATGAAATAAAAACAGGACACTACATCCATCATAAATCTCCCTTTGGGGTTGATATAGGAGATAATCGACGAAGGGCATATCGACCGCTTTGAGGCTTTTTATTTTGTGATTTGTACAATCTCGGATTTCCTCCATCTTTTTTTCCCCACCCACAACATTCATCAATGAACTAAATGACGAGTATAACGACAGAGAATGCGATAACTCTGCAATCATTGCATTGTGTTGTATGTGTTAAGCCCGATTTATCTCTCATTTTTCTCCTAGATCAAGAAGGAATTGGGTTTTCATTTCTTGAATTTACTGACGTTTTTGTGTAATATCTTGGATTAGGTCGTGGGTCATCTGGAATGTTTGTGCTTTTTTTTGGCTTTTCTGTGCTTTAGTGTCTATCTTGTGGAATATCAAGGAGGATTGGCAGCTGTGAAAATCATTGCTCGAGGTCATAACATCGATGGGGAACAGAAATATGCCGTTCACTTTTATGAGTATACATGTTCCTTCTTTCACATTTTCGTAGAAAAGGGATCAAAAATCCTTTCTATATTCGAATTCGAATGACAACACAAGTTAATGGACAGTTCATTCTCATGATGGATTATGCCAACCTGACAGTTTGATTTTGGCGTATTATTCAACTTTTTTGTAGTCACTGAATCATCTGATGGATGGTAGAATTCCTCCACTCCCTGAGAGTGTTGTCGGAATTTTCATCCGTCAAATCTGTCTGTATATGTTTCTTTCATCCATCTGAAATTGTAGTAATCTGTATTGCGGAGTTTTATGAGCATACGTTCATTCATAGGCATGTATTTTTTCGCAAATTATCGACTTCAGAGATTTGAAACTGGAAAACATTTTTCTCCATTTTGACGGAGAGGATTCCGTCTTTGCTCAAGTCTCAGATTATGGAATCCTTATCCCAGAATCAGAAGCTCATTCTTCAAAAGACGTAGTGGGGTACCCTCTCATTTTCTGACACCATTTCTTCTCTGCTCTCAGAACACCAGTCTACCTCGCACCCGAAATTGTCTATCTTTCTCCTCATTATTCACACAAATCTGACACCTGGGCAATCGGAGTCATGATGTTCACTCTTCTCTGTCGCACGTTTGATCACTCTTTTCTTCACACTCGCAGCTACCCCTTCCAAGGGACCACAACACACCAGCTGTACACGTCCATCCAAAGCAACACACACAATATCACCCGACGTGACCTCTCTCAACACTGCACGGATGCCATCAACGCTCTTCTGTGCAAAACACCCGCTCAACGACCATCAGCCAAGCAAGCACTCGAGTTCCCATTCTTCAAACAGTTCGAGGAAGCTGCCAAGAGCGGGATGCCGTGGAACATGTTCTCACAGGTCACTTCTGGATCCTGTTTGTGATTCCTTCTCTTCACTCCCCCAGTTGCCAAGCCACCCCCGCAGACCTTCTTCATCCCAGACACACATCATTCAGAACGGAACTACAGGCATCTCAGCCCACTCAGGAAGGCACTGAGTCCACCTTCCGATTTCTCTCTGCACCCTGTCTCCTCCCCCCACAATCCAAACCATTCTCCATCACCACTCTCAGCAGACGCAACCCGACGTGCCCACCCACTTCCCAAAAACATACCCAAACACATTCAGAATGGAGCACGATTCCCCGCCCGTCAGTTCATTGGCCCTTCACAAGTCTGCGAGATCTGCGGAAAGGTTGTGCCGATGGATCAGATGCAGCAGCACAAAGAAAGCGAGCACAACCCGCCCAAATCTTCACCCGCCGCTCTGCGGCTCCCACAGCTCGTCCCGAAGAACACGGGTCCTGCTCCACAAGAAGCCACACGCCTGAAGTTTGTGGGACTGGTGAATCCGGGTCTCCAATGCTATCTGAACATCGTTGTCCAGTCTCTCTTCCACATCCCTCTCTTCCGAAATGTGTGAACATCTTTGCGTCACTCTCATCGCCCTTCTTTGTCTTCAGCTTCTCCTTTCTCTCCCCCTCTCCCCATCCCCCACTCCAACTGATCCCCTTCATGTCGGTCTCCACAGACTCTTCCAAGCAATGCTCACCTCACAGACTCCAGTGAACACGAGTGTGTTCACCCAAACCATCCACTTTCCCCAATTTGACGTTCGCCAGATGAACGACACTCAAGACTTCTTCAACCGACTCGTCAACGGACTCAATTCCGAGCTCAAGGTCTGCCGTTCCTCACCCATTGAGATTGCTGTCTGTTTCATGTCTCAACCAGAACACTCCCCTTCGAGGGCTGGCCTCGTCTCTCCTCAGCGGACGACTCATCCGCAAGTTAACACTTGAACAGAGAGGCAGGAAGAGTTTGTCGGTCCACCCTGAACACTTCTGGTCTCTCCGAATGCCGATCGAGTTGGGGAATGGTGTGGAAGAGGTCCTGCCAAAACTCCTCTTTCCAGATCAGTCCGGAAATGTGTGCCATTTCACTTCTGATTTCACATTCACATCCTTCACTCGTCCCTCTCCCTTCCACTCGTTCTTCTCTCTCCATCTCTTCTCTTGTCTCTCTCAGACCCAAAAGATCTATTCTATTCCTCCTGTTCTATTTGTTGATCTTGTCCGATGGACATCTGGCCCGAGAGGATTGATGAAGAACAACAAACGATTCGCTTTCCCGACTTCTCTCGACTTTTCTCAATTGATCGAGCCGCTCACACTCGCAGAGAAGATGACTGCCATCCAAAAGAAGAAAGAGATCAAAAAAGCGAAAGGAAAGACTCCTTCCTCGACTCAATTTCCTCAATCACCACAACTCCAACAATCCCTCGCATTCAACGAGCCGAGACATGCAACACAGAAGCTTGTCTACTCTTCCGAACTGAGCGGGTTGGGCGAGCCAGAAAAGGAACAAGCGTGGATGACAAAGCAGAAGACCGGACCGTTCTATTCGCAGTCCTTCCGCTATTCACTCCTCGCTGTCGAAGTCCACTCAGGCTCGCTCACGATGGGACATTACTACTCGTTCATTCGCCCGCTCGGAACGAGGGAATGGTTTGAGTGTAACGACGAGACAATTCGGAGGGTGGATGAGAGGGAAGCAATCGAGGGACAGTTTGGGGGTGAGATGAATGGGAGGGAAGTCGCCCATTCTGCGATGAGTCTGGTGTACGTGCAGGATTGCCATGTGGACCGGATTGGTATGAAAGAGCCAACCAGAGTGCATCCGCATCCAGTCCCAAAACCGGACCCAATACTGAATCAATCAGAACTCATTTCTCTGAGACAGCAATGTGATCGTCTTCAGTCTCAGCTAAGACAAGCGGAAGAGAACAATAAAGCTCTGAATGACAAACTAAAGAGCACTGAAGCAGAAAAGAGAACTGTTTCCGAGCAACTCCAGCTGGAACATGACAAAGAGAAGGAAAACATGAAGAAGGAAACAATACGACAAGAAATCAATCACAAAAATGAAATCGGTTCTCTACGACAACAATGTGACGATCTTCAGTCTCGGCTGATACAAGCTCAAATGCTTAACACGACCCGTCAACAAACGATCGATGATCTGACACGGAAAGGCAACGACCTCCAGAACAGATATCGCACGATGGAAGATGAGAGGAACCATTTGAACCAAACCGTCTTGACTTTGAATGACAAATTTAAGAATGCTGATCAAGTCCAAAAAGAACTTGAAGCACAAATCCGAAAGTTGGAGCAAGAAAAGAAAGTTGCGTTGGACAATCTCAAAAAGGAGAAAGAAACCTCCGAACAACTCAAGCTGAAATACACTAAAGAGAAGGAAAACATGAATAACAAGATCATCGATCTGGAGAAAGAAGCGGAAGCGCGAAAAAAGGAGTTGGAAGACAGAAAGCAGGAAATGGCAAGACAAGAAAACGATCACAAAAATGCACTTGAAAAGCTCACCCACGAAAGGAATCAATTTGAGAGCCGGCTCAAAAACCTGGAGAAGGATACTGACACAATTGTGAAGGAACTCAAAGCGGAGAGGGAGAAGGACATGGATCGACTCCGACAAGAACTCGAATCTCAGAAAAGTCAGACTGGAGCATCCCAACGAACTGCGGAACAATCGCAAGAGGAACGATGGAAGATGGTTGAGAACTTGAAGAAAGAAGAACGGGAGCGAGAGAAGCTCCAACAAGAATTCGAGAATTACAAAACACAACATCAATTGGAGAAAGGCACACTGAACACAACACAAGAAATAATCACTCAACTTGAGAAAAACAACCAAGATCTTCGGAGTGAAAATAGAACACTCAAGATCGAGCTACAAAAGAGTGAAGATGCAAGAAAAGCAGAAGAGGAGACGAATCGCAAGAAAGATGAAGAATTGAGACACAGCCAAACAGAGCTGAACAATTTGAAAGTGCAATTTGAACAAACGAACGACAGTGCACGAGACTTTAAAGCGAAATGGAAGGATGCGGAACGGCGAGCAAAAGAGTTAGAAGACACGAACCGGGAAAAGCTCAGAGAATCGGAAGAGAATAACATGAAAATGAAGGAAGAGATGACACAGAAAACCAATGATTTTCAGAGCAGATACAAAATAATCGAAGAAGAGAGAAACAACTTGAAGCAAACCGTCACAACACTGAACGAGAAACTCCAAACCGCAAACCAGGTTCAACAACAGGTTCAGAAGCTGGAGAAAGAGAAGGCGGACATGAACCAGGAAATGGCAAGTCAAGAAGCCAATCACAAAACTACACTTGAAAATCTCACAAACGAAATAAATCAATTTGAAAGCCGGCTCAAAAATTTGGCGAAGGATCATGACCAACTTGTGACCGAACTCGAGACGGAAAAGGAAAAGACAAAGAAACTCAGCCTGACACTCGATCAAATGGAAAAGGACAAAACGAGCCGTGAAGAGCTGAATGAGGAAATGAACCAACTCCAACAAAGATTTGCAGCTCAGAAAATGCAAACCGAAGTGATTCAACAAACAGTGGTTCAGACAGAGAAAGAACTCCAAACGGAGAAGGCAAAGACAACAGCCCTCCAATCGGAAGTGGATCGTCAAAACACATCCATCGAAGAGTTGCAGCAGAAAGCGAAGAAAGCTGAAGAGGGACGACAGAAGACTGACGAGAAATTGATGCAAGAAGAACGGAAACGACAGGAGATCCGGCGAGAATTCGAGAATTACAAAACACAACATCAATTGGAGAAAGGTACACTGAACACAACACAAGAAAGAATCACTCAACTTGTGAAAAACAACCAAGACCTTGAGAGTGAAATCGAAACACTCAAAAACGAGCTACAAAAGAGTCAAAAGTCAAGAAAAGCAGAAGAGGAGATGAATCGCAAGAAAGATGAAGAATTGAGACACATCCAAACAGAACTGAACAATTTGAAAGTGCAATTTGAACAAACGAACGACAAGGCCAGCAACTTTGAATCAAAATGGAAGAATTTGGAAAAAGAGAAAGAACATCACACAGACACTGTTCTCCATCTTCAGAATGAATTGTGCAATGCTTTGACCGACAAACAACAATCTGAAACGAGGGCAGACACTTCTGAAGGTGTGGTGCGTACCCTTCAAGAGGAGCTGAATGAAAAAAACCAGTCGATCTCACGATTATCGATGAGAATCGAGGACATCACCGTTCAACTCAACGAAACTAAAGAACAAGTACAGCGAGTTCAACGGGAGGCAACTCATCAGGTCACAGAAACCCAGAAATTCAATTCTGACATGAAACTGAGAGCAGAGGAGGAGAAGCACCAAGAAGAATCACGACTCTGGCAAGAAAACAAACGCGGACTGGAAACTCAAATTCGGAGGCTTGATGAAGGAGTGTCAAATGACAAGGCTCTCATCACCACTCTGGAGCAGAAATGTCTTGAATTCGAAAACAAATGGAAGAAAGCGAATGATGAAGCTGTTCATCTCACCGCCGAAGTCAGGAAATTGAAATCATTGAATCAAGAACATGGTCCTCCCATCTCTGAAAAATCTGTTCAACAATGGCAAAACTGTCAGAATGCTAAGCAAGACATTAAACAACTCAAGGAGATCTTCCGGAATGCTGGGGTTGCCCAAGCACAAGTCAACAGACTGCATCCGAAAATAGACGGCTCTTACTTCCATTCAGGACCACAACTTTTTAATCAAATGCAAATCCTCCGTCAAATTAGCACCATTGTAGAGCGACTAGAATCTCTCATTTCAAAAATTATCTCCCAGTCTCAACCAGAATAACCGTAAGAGAAAATCAATTTCTCATCCAAGCTCTTTTCTCCTTTTTTCTCTTTTGTTTGATCAACCCTTTATCCTAACCTCACTCGTTCGGATCAATGTGTCTTGCTTCCTTTGTCTTTGTCCAACACATACTGTGCAACATAGATACCGTTAGAATCATCCATACAACCGATAGTATGAGATATCAGTGATTTTCACTCAAATTAGTCCATGGATGGATTGGAGGGCATCCCCACGACAAAGCACATAGTGGCAATCTTGGAGACCTCTACAACTTTGTGATTCATCAAAAAGAACAAGCAAAATCAAATGAATTCGTCGTTATGTTCGACACCGGTGATTTTGTCCAGGGAACAGCATACAGTGATGCCACACATCCTGCTGGGACATTTATCATGTCTTGTCTCAAAATGCTTCCATATGATGCACTCACTCTAGGAAATCACGATGTCCGTCACTCAGAAATAGTTGATGCAATCGCCAATGACTTCACTCCTCACTGGAATGGAACGTTTGTCCTCATCTGTCCTTTCCTGCTTTAGACTTCTTGGCGCACAATGTGTTTACTCAGGAAAGCGAAAATTGACCGACCTCTATACAGTTATCCCCCTTCCAAACCACGCTGGCAACATTCTGGTGTTCGGGTGGATCTATTACTTTGACAAAACAGCGTCGAACATCGAACTCACTCCTTGGGATGATTACATCAAAGATCCTCGCTTTTTGTCTGCCTTTGAGACACCAAACATCAAATTGGTCGTCAACCTCTGTCACATCTCGACCATCAGTTCCCTTGTGACTAAACTCGAAAAATTTGTTGCAAACAGTCTCCCGGATGTGCCCCAAGTGAGCTTGACAGGCCATACCCACCTCCAGTTTACAAAGTCCTCAGACAATCGGTACACAATGGAAAGCGGGTCTTATTTGAAGACTGTTGGTGTCTTAGATGTCAAACTTGGTAAGAAAAAAGCTTCCTTCAAACAGGAAAGTGTTGAATTCAACATCCAAAACCTGTCATCGTTCTGTGGCATCTCCGAATCGAAGTGGGAGACCGCAGGAGGAGCTTATATCAAACAAACCATTGCCGCGAAAGCAGAAGAACTGAACTTAGCCCACATTATTGGATATGCCCAGACGGAGTATTCGATGACGCCGAAATTGACCAGCCGCTCGAAGAATGTGTACGGATTGATGGTTGAAAAGGTTCTCCCCGAACTCGGTCCCCACACGAAAGGACAACTCCAGTCAACAACCAACCGTCCTGTTTATTTCCTTGACATCCTTCTTGTCAGAGGTGTGTTATTCCGTTCTTTCAGTCCTCTTCTCCAGAGAAGATATACAAAGGCCCTGTCAATGTGTTTGATCTCTATGCATGTGATCCCTTCAACTATGAATTCTATGGCTATGCCAATGTTTCTGGGACCCATTTGAAGAAGGTGATCAACATGCTCCTTCCTCCACCGGAGGATGATCTTGGTCTGCCCAGTTCTTTTTCATTTTCGACAGATTCTGACCCTTTTGTTCCCACTCGGATTTACTACTACTGGACAGATACGAGTATCAAATCGGACCAGTTCTACGATGTCTATCTCGTTGCAACAAACGAGAATGATCTTCGGGTCTGTTTTTTCCTCTCCTGATGCGATGTGTCCTCTTCAGAAACGATTTGAGAAAGTTGCCCCAGGAAAGTACAAAATACACAAAACTAGTGTCTTCTATCGTGACTGTCTTGCAGAATACATAGAATCACACTGGAACTGACAATCAGACTATTCCACCTGTTATTTCATATCTTAGCGTTGTGTTATCATACCTAATGATGAGATTTTCCCTCTTTCTGTCAAAGTGACGAATAATATCACAGTGAAAGTCAGACGTTCATTCCTCCCATGAGCCCTGCACAGGGCTGTTGGGCATCACCTTGAAACTGGTCAACTCAGTATCACTCATCTGGAGATGGAAAATGATTGTGTGTCGGCTTGGCACAGGCTGGGGGATGATATTTCACATCAAAAAATGGGGCACAGAAGAGAAGATTTGTGGAGGAAGACTCAACCATCCGGTCTTCTATTGACACAGTAGACATCTCCCCATCTATTCATCGTTTCAGAATACCATATTCGTCAACAAGATGTCTTCACATCCCAAAGTTGGCAGCTCAAAAGCGAAAGAAACAGTTTGGCGACTTTGTCTCGATATCACTCTGAACTGTTTTCAGAACTCGATCGAAGCATTTCTACGCCATTTGTGTGGAGAGTGCAAACCACTACGTCCATTAATGCTAGATTCACTCCAAGTTCTTGCGAAAGGTCTGTCTCGACTTGAATGTGTTTCATTCTCGTTTATAATTTTGACAGAATCTGATTGGGCCCTCTCAACAATTCTTGATGTGGAATACATCAGACCTCTTGAGGAATATTGTGAACAGACCGAGCCTTGTGATGTTCCAGTGTGATTCATGTTTCTTCATCATTTCTCAGATTTCACTCCCACAATTGTTGCTTCTGATTGGTCTGCCAATGTTTTCCTCTCTTCATCATTGTTTATTCGTGATTTCTTCGATCAGGGAAAACATCAGAAGATGAATTGGATCGCATTCGTGAATCGTCGATCCCATCTTTCTTTCTCAAGTGGATGATCTCTATTTCGGATAACAATTTGCTCACTGAAGTGTGCCTTCCTCCCTTTTTCCATTATTTTGTCTCAGATCGCAGATTGTCTGTTATTGTTGACTTCTACTCTTCGATCGTCTTCCACCTTCCTCGCACACTACAAAACCGAAATTCTCGCCTTTATTGATCAATGTGAGAGTGTCAAGTCAAATATTCCATATTTGAAGATTCTCACCCATCTGTGTTTCTCGCCACATCTCGATGTGTCGAGAATGGCTCTCAAAGCGCTCACTACTCGATGCAAGTCTGATTATAAAACCCAATTATCCCTCCAAGAACTCAAAGTACCTTCTGCTTCGACTGACACATCCTCGAAGCGTGTCCACTTCGCAGAACGACTTTGTTCGATGCTCGCCGAACGTGTTTCCGAAATGAAGTCACTCTTCATCGAATCCTCACCTGGCGATCCAACCAACTCTGCTCTCTCCGCCACACCTCCCGAAAACTCACCACATCTCACCCGAGACACTGCGTTGGAACTGCTATGTGAAGGACTCGCTCTCCTCGACTCAATCAAATTAAACAGGTCCTCCATCGTTGAAAAAGTCTGCTTTTGACTCTTCTCATCTTTTCTGATTATTTCAACACATTCCCTCAGAATTTTGCCACAAAAATCTTGTTGAATGTCGAATCCAGTGACTTTTTGAACCTGATTCCTTCGCTTTTACAGGTGTGCGATCCAAAACTCATTAACAATGTCTCATTTCTTCATCCTCATTCTTCCAGATTATTTGGTGCCTCACGAATGAATCTACGACCTCCGCGGATGACAGAGAATACATATATTCTCAAACATGTCTTATCGACAAACTTACCCCATCCCTTCGTCTTGACACTCCATTTCTCCATCCACTCCTCTTCTTCTATCGCAACATGCTCATCGGGCGAGAATCAGACCAACTTTTTGACCCAATTCTCATCTCTGTTCTGAAACTTGTTTCTTCAATGACTGACTACACAGCATTTCTGTCCATCCCTCGCATCGATTCAGCAGTCTTCACATCGCCACTCAACGATGCTATATCGATTATTGATGACCTCGTGGGCCCAATATTTGATCGAACACATCTGTTGATGGAATCCTCTTTCCTTCAAGACTGTAACAAGTTCCTCATCGATCCACGCTATTCTCTCGAACACTATTCTGTGATAAGAATTCTCTATCGACTCACATATCTTGACTATCCCGATGTCTCCCCAAGTTATATCGCTTATCACTTCGAAAGCAGTTCAACCGCCACAACTGTGTTCCAAACTTTCAAACAAATCTCTCAGACCCGTGAATACGGCAGTTCTGATAACATATTATTCTTCTGCGTCAGGATGATAGTAAATCTCATCTGCGGTTCTGATTCCCTCGCTCTCTCCTTCCTTAACGCTGGTTTAATCACAATCCTTCAAAATCTTCTCTCCGCCGTTAGTCAAGCAGTGTACACTGAAATAATGTACATTTTCACAAACCTATCCGATTGTGGCGTCGATGTTGTGACCAAAACGTTGATCAGTGGCAACATTCCTTGTTATTTGGCCCATTTTCTCGGCAGGATCACAGACCCCCATGATCTCTCGACTCTTCTCGCTTCTGTGGAACGTTTCGCCATTTTCTCCGAAAAATCAGCACAGATGTCCGAAATTGCACATCTACGGTTTGATTCAACATTCTTCCAGCAAGCGGCGGAGTCCGATCTTCCCAATCTGGTTTCTTCACTAATTTCGCACAAAGATGAGAAAGTCAAGCATTATGCGGAGAAAGCCTTAACTGCCTTGACGGACTTCGAGAAATAGAAGTCTTATCTCCAAACGAGATGGAATATCCTTTGTCACTTCGATTATTGTCAATTCACAGGAAATTTACTCAAACTATCTTCATTTTTTCTTTCAAAACCATAATTGGAAGATATATCAGATGGGAGGTGAGTCAAGGGATGGTTGTCACGTCATTGGTAGCGCTTTTCTGGAGGGGGTCGGGGAGAGTGCTGCCTCAGCTGTTATGACAGCGTCTATATTCGTGTAAACACTTCACACCTTCTCAAGAATGTATCTGTCACATTTGAGGAAAGAGTTCAGTTAATGAATGATGAAATGCTGTTTTAGAGTTTGTGAAGTGATGATCAAAAAAAGAATCTACTTCCTGCGTTTTGGGTCTTTCCGTCTTTCCTCTTCCTCCCGATTCTGTCGACGCTCGGTTTCAATGACGAGTCTCCTGAGTTGTTCTTCCTCTTCTGCCTGCTCCATTGCCCTCTTCTCCATCTCTTTTTGTCTCAGCTTGTCTCTTGATACGTCGCGTAGACTGACAAAATGAGTCACACCGCAGAATCCGATGTTGATTCGACGACCACTCCTTTCATACACTTGAGGCTGCACCACATTTGGGTAGTAATATGCAATAGGCCTCTCAAAGATTCTCGACAGGGAACGGAACTCGTAAAACCCTCCCCATTCCCCATCGGTTCGTTGTCTCTCGATATATTGCTCGAGTGTAACGTTCGGATCGTGATAGAATGGTTTTATTTCATCGATGTGTTGCCGCATATCTTCTACCAACCGAGGTCTGATGTGATCCACAAAGAATCTCCTTCTTTCAGCTTTGGAAAGGTTAATTGGGATCTCAATTCCAGCACGTGCCAGATCTTCATCGGTTAGTTGTTCCAACACTGCATAGAGCCAGCAGTTTCCATCTCCTTCGACATCATCAACAAATTGCTGTCCAAATCGTTCTCTGAAGGTTTGTAGATCGATTGTCGTTCTGTTCGAGAAGTCCAGGCTTGAAGAAAGAGTCATCGGCAATGACCGGTCGATGGATGCTCTCTTCTCGGGTTTGGAGGGGGGGTTGAACGGCCCCGAGTCAGTTTTGTCTGTTCTCCACTGCTTCTTGAAGTCTTTCTCATCGAATGTGGGGTTTGCTCTTTCAAATAGACCCATCTCCTCCTTCGGTTTGCTAATCACCACGACATTGGCATCAAGATTGGATGCTGCTATCTCCAAAGAGCTCAATTCGCTAATCATCACAAATAAATCGTTGCTCATGTGATCGTTGCCTGTTTCCTGCAATTTCTGAGGGAACACTTCAACGATCGCAGAAATCCAGTCAACAAGGAGCTGGACACTCATCCTCATCTCGTTTCGACTGACAGTCCTTTCATGATTCTTTGAGGATCGAGGCTCTGAGCTGTCTGTCTGTCGATGTTCTAGGACAACAGCACGCCAATCCTCGTAGTATCCGTATGCTGTGTTGAGGACGTTCTTGATCGCTTCGGTCACAACATCAATGCCGAGCTCCTCGATTTGCTTCGTTTGAGTCTTCAAAGGCAGCGTCATGGACGTGTCTTGTACTTTTCCTTCCATCCGATTGATATATGTCAGTTCACGCAGCAAACTGTGGACCTCATCCTCATCACCCGCGCCCCAGGCGATCTGCAACTGCAAATTCAATCCTTCTTTCAGCACCTGCAAAAGAGTGTTCCTCATCATTGTTCTTCGGGATCCATTCGTCTGTTGCATGTCAACGATGTGGACACCTCCAAGCATGCCTAGATACCATCTCAACAGTGTTACATAAGCTTGAACCCGTTTGAGTCTGAATTGGAGTCGATGAAACGACAGTGTCAAGAGGGGTGGCAGGCTTCGCCTTTCCTGATTCCATTGTTCCCAAGTGGTCCCGAAGTAGTGTCGAGCATTCACTGCAACTCCTTCCAGTTCGTCAAACACATGAGAGTTGGTTTCAGAATCTCTGCCGAGTGCGTGAATCAATTCACATTCCACTGCAGCCGTGTCATTCAGCTCCACGAGTTGCTTTGATCGAACGAAAAACAAGACCGCGGCTTGGACATCTCCATTTTGGAGAGACAGCCGTGATCTCAGAAGGAATCCTTTTGATAAAATGCATTTCAGCTGCGATTTCTTTGTCTCGTTTCCTGAGGTGTGTATCATTTCGATCTGTTTGTTTTCATCTGCCTGAAGTGTAACATCCATACCAATGAGAGGTTCCTTGCGATTCAGCGATTGCCAAAACGATTCGTATTCGATGCGTTTCAAACGGAGAGGATCTGTCTCTTCCTCCAGGCGAACACTGACACGGTCTCGCCTGCCATTTGCACCTGCAGGAAGCATGAATTGTCTTTGATGTTTGGGGTCTTTGATGTCAACACTCGGCAAATCAAACTCCAACGATAGGTATGGCTGTTCTGCAAGCTTGATTGGGACGTATTGGTATTTGTCTCCTTCCTTATAGCTCAGTTTGTAGCCTTGAGCCCACAGATGGAGTGCTTCGATGATCCCTGATGGATCTAACAGAGATCTTGCCAACGGCTGTGTTGATGTATCACGATGAATGTGATTTGCTTGTTTGTCCTGTGCGTCTTCAGACTGAAATTGATTTCGTGTTGATAAGATTCCATTTTGGATGGAGTGTTGACAAGAAGGCAGTCGATAGACATCTGGCATGTCAGGGATTTTGCTCGTACACGTAACCTGCACATAATCTTCTTGACGGAAAGATGATTGTTCTGTGGGCTGCATTTCACTGTTTACGTTCTTGTGTTGGATGTCAGATGCATATGACACCAAATTAATAGACATCGTGACTTCTTTCAGTGTCAGATCTTTTTCTGGTGCCAGAGGAGCACTCTTCATGACTTTCGATTTGGCTTTCGGTTTGATCACCTGACTGCCTTTCTTTTGTTTTGGTTGAATTTTCTCGACATGCCTGTGAACTTTGGTTGTATAAAATTTCGGTCTGTTTGAACGTTCGAGATCATCAATCAGTTCGTGGTTGATGTCAATTGATGAATCCCGGACTTTCATCTCGTCACAAAAATGGTTCGGAAAGTTCTTGACGACGAGTGATCCACAGAAGGCACATCGGACGGCATGTGGATTGCGGTTGACTGGCAGATCATTAATGAAGCGATCCAAGACCGGAGTGGCACTTGCTGTCATTGCAGGGAGTGTGATGGTTCCAACATCAACCTCTCCTTTTGCTTCGTATTGTGCAATCCAGATGTTATGAACTGGAATGAACGATTCCAGTTGGGTTTTGTCTTTGAGCCGGAATTCGTCTTCTCGAAGCGGATCTTTGATGACGATGAATGCTGGAAAGAGTTGGACTCGTTTCAAACGGTATTCTTTGGCCAAGACGTAACACCATCTCTTCATCAAAACGACACCTTCGTCGGAGATACCATGTTGGCGCCCAGACGTTCCTTGGAGGAAGAAGACACCGAGTGAGTGGAGATCTGGTGAGTCCTTTTCGAATCTGGACATCAGAAGGATTGAATCAAAGCCCGCATTTGTTTCAATATCTGGAATGAGGTGACTTGTAACGACTTGCGCTTGAGTCCAATCGAGAGGACTTTCTCCAGTCACAAAATCTTCGTCTGTGTCAAAAGGGTCATCCATTTCGAGAGTAAGCTTAAGGGAAGGCAGAGCTTCTATATCAAGGCAACACTGGAAGAGGAAATCCCATTGTGGATGGTACCCCGGAGCATCGTCTCTAATGAGAGTTTCAAGACTTGGAATTGCGATTGATTCAAAATCCGAAGAAGTCTCCATTGTTTGAGGAAGGCTGTCTATCGTTTTGGGGAACACAACATATGAGGGGACGAATGTGAGTGGTCCAACCGGCCTCAAATTCTTCAAAACGAGTCCTTCCTCGACAGCTTTCTGATAATCATCTTCATGCTTAATGGCGAATTCCTTTGAACTCATCTGCTTATTTGCTCGTAAGTCAACGGCGCGGTTCGTGGATTCATTAATCATTCTGGTCGTTCGTTCTTGCACGAGTTCGAACGAGCCCTGAGTTGCATGTTGTGTGTAAAAGTTCATGGGATCAAATTGTGGAGATGATGATTGGATGTAACGATGAGGGGTTTTGGGTCCAAAATGTTCTCCACGTACCCGAGTGTGGTTCGGTGGCGATTTTTTTTGCACCCTATTCCCACGAATTACGGTGGTTGGATCTCGCAGATGCCTTAGTATCAGTCCTTTATTGTGGATCGACAATTGTGATCTCATCATCAGCGAGTATTCATCCGTGCTGTATTCATAGGGACATGGAATGGCATTGAACATGTGAATCATTTCGGGAAATAAGAGTGTCGGCACATTGTACATGAAAACCGGAGCATCACGCCCTTCATTTGGGATGATGTTTTCCCATCTTTCCTTTGAAGGGGATGTCAGGAGAACAACATGTTCACAGTCAGGAATGGTTTTGCTCTGAAGAATATAGCTGTTGGAAGAAGCAGAATGTGAAGAAGAGAACAAAGATACTCGTCTACAATATGCCATGTTGTTCCTCGAAGTCGATTCTCAACTTGATTTTTGTGGTTCACAAACAGTTTGAAGAAGTGCGGGAAGTGATGGATGCTTGGCATAGTCAATTGTCCGATGGGTTCTGATGATTTTTTTATTGTGTCTGGGTCATACACTTCGTTTTCCGATGTTGGGGGACACATGAAAACGTCGTACTTGTAGCAGAATGTATCTCTTTCGATGTGTACAACTGCATCGTCTCCTCTGTTGATTGTGATGGTCGCCTGTCCGATTGGGTTTAATTTTTCGCGTTGCAATGATTTCTCATCGTAATCATAAGGAACCGGAAGTTTGTTGTGGGTTTTTTCTTGAATTTCGAGTTTGACTGGATTCCTATTCACAAAGATGAACGACGGTTCACCTTCTCGTGCTGTTTTCACTTCCTGAAAAAGTGGAAATTAAACAAAAGGAGCACACATTTACACCAAGAGTCATAGTCAAAGCGATAAGTGGCATTCGAAGCACAGATTTCCCAATCCCTGGTGTTCCAGTCACGATATGAAATATGGCTTCACTTAATATCTCCAAGGGGTATGTGTTTGCATATCCATTCGAGTTGAAGAGGATATGAGAAAACAACGAGTAGGTCGACGGACGAAAGAGAAGGTCGACAAGCGGTAACAGAAAATTGTTTTTGCTGTGGATCGTTGAGATAGACTTGTACATATAATTGGCTTTGTTGAAGGGCTTCACGTGTTCTGTGTCTTCTTCAAAATTCGGGATCTCTGTTTGGTGGAGCGGACCGATTGATGAATCAATGGAAACTCGGAGATTTCTGAAGATCGTTTGATCCTCGTTCTTCTGTCTTTCAATATTCGCGTTTGCTTCCGTTTGAAACAACAGCAATGCATTGCGTAAGTTTTGATGGAGTTGACGATATTCTTCAGAAGTAAAGTCTCGTTGGCGAGTTGAGTACCAAGTGACATATGAATGACAACTGGATCGAGTAGATTTTTTGACTTCATCAGGAAGTGAATAGTAGGCGGTTTTGAATTTGAGTAATTGTGATCGAATCTCATTGTCGTTTGGAGAGTTCTGAACGAGATCGTGGAGTTTATCGAGCTCATCTATGACTTTAGACATGATGAACGTTTCATCAAAATCATCTATTTCATCAATTTGTGGATTCATGGAGGAATGTAATATTCAACTGGCAGGTGGGTATTTCTTTGATCTCGAAGCACCCTTTTTTTGGTAACAAACCAGACAGATATTGACGTGGTGGAATGTGCAACATTATCTCGATCCATCCTCCTATTTATTTTTTAATTCATCTAAGATGTCGGGATACATGGGTGACGAAGAGAAATGATGTGTCAGTAGTGAATCACTGAGTTAACAGTTCTAGCTTTGGGTCTGATCAACCACTCGCTTTTTATTGAAACCAGATGAACCGCAAATATACGTTTCTGTTCTTTCCACTCTCTTTTTCACCATAATTTCTCCATGTTTTGTACATCTATCGTTCCTAATGACAGGACACCGTTATTCTCCCCTCGATGGCATCCCCGTCGTTCTCAACCTTTGAACCTCGCCCAACAATCTGAACGAACCCACTAACCTTCTGAAGAATCCAAAAAAGAGTCATCCTCGCTTTTTGTCGGCTTTTGAGACACCAAACATCAAATTGGTCGTCAACCTCTGTCACATCTCGACCCTCAGTACACTTGTCACTAAACTCGAGAAATTTGTTGCAAACAGTCTCCCGGATGTGCCCCAAGTGAGCTTGACAGGTCATACCCACCTCCAGTTTACGAAGTCCTCAGACAATCGGTACACAATGGAAAGCGGGTCTTATTTGAAGACTGTTGGTGTCTTAGATGTCAAACTTGGCAAGAAAAAAGCATCCTTCAAACATGAAAGTGTTGATAGACATGGGACATAATTCAATTTTGAGACATAATTCCCACTTTGAGCGAACTATACACATTTGATTTGTAAAATTTGAGAAAACGACTCGTGAACACATTTGATAGCGTATCAAAAATCAATGATAGCGTGAATTTGTCTTGAAAACGAAAACGGAAGATCATGGTCTGATCGAACCACAATGAAATGATTTCTCCACAACCTTCCGAAAAAATCTCCAAAATTGTCTATCAAGTCCAACAAGTCTCAGATGAAATAGTTAAAATAAAACGAGATGAGTCCGAACCCATTGTGCACGACAACGAACCAGAAACTCGGCCTGACTTCTTCCAACGACAAAGGGTGAAGCGTGGACCAAAATGCTACTTAAATGAGGAAGAAAAAAAATATACTATTCGAAGTCTTGATCCGACTGGATCGAGAGAACGAAAGTGCATCGTGGGAAGATGCTGCGATCGCGGTATTTTGTTTTTTCTTTGGATTTTCTAGGCTGGGGAAATTAGGAGGAGACGATCATTAAACGATATCAAGAAAGCTAATCCATCTACGAAAACCCTTCAGAGATATGTAGTAAAAAGAAAAGACCTTTTTGATACTGCCTTCCCTGTGATGGTCGATGTTGCTAGAATGAAAGCGTCAACCAGAGCCAATATTGAACCCTTCTTCACAAAGTTGAACGAGCTGATGCAAAAATATCAATATCCTCCAGAATTAATTTTTCAAGGCGATGAAACATCTCTACAAGTGAAAAATCAGAGAAGGAAAAGAAGAATCGTCAAACTTGGAAAAACGACGGTGTATTATCTGAAGACTCGTCCAATAGGAAAAATGACGGCACTTTTTATGGTCGACGGCACTGGCACCTCCCTCCCGACGCATATACTTCTGCACAAGAACATTGATATGGGATCACTCCCACCAATGTCTGTCCATCGGCACCTCGTCATCCACCAAACTGAAAAAGGATGGATGGAAAAGGGTAAATTTGAGGAAATAATCAAGTATCATACAGTTCCAGCGATTAATCAGGTCAAGGAAGAAATGTTGAAAAAGGCATTCGAAAATGAAATGAAAGATAAAGAAATTGCTGAAGCTGAGAAGAAGAAACTATGGGAAGAAACAAAGACAAACTGTCGTGCCCTAATCATTTTGGACGGCCACAGCTCACGCCACAATTACGCGCTGATGGAGGAGTTGGCTGGGCAGGGGATCGATGTTGTGATTCTCCCTGCCCATACCAGCCATTTCCTCCAACCCCTGGACTTGGGTGTCAATGCCGCATTCAAATCTGCGCTTACTGGCCTGGAATTTCCAACAAAAAGTGAATTTAGAGAAAAGTGCAAACCATTCTTCTATAAAGTCCGGGATGCCATCCACACCGCCACACAAGCAAAGTACATTCTGGCAGGTTGGGACAGATCAGGCTTGTTTAATGAGAAACGCCAGAAACAAATTTTGGAGGAGCTTGACCAAGTCGGTGGGGTCCCACCTTCGAGAGGGTTCAGTCTTGGTGGTGAGGTAATCACCAGTCAAGAGGTTCTACACAGATGGAAGGAACATGAAACAAGGAAGACAAAGAAGGGAAGACAAAAGAGACAAACGAAGAAGGTTCAAGTTGACAATTCTTCAGAATCTGGGTGCGATTCAGCGAGTATTGTATCAGACACAGAATATGAGACAGAAGAAGACTGCATTGTGGAGGTGGGGGGTTCCGATATTGATGAGGAAGACACTATTGCCGAGAAAATAACTTCGATGATAAACGAAAGAGTGCAAACCCCAAGTTCACAGTGGTCCAGGCAGATTCGTACACCGGCAAGGTTCCTGCAAGCAAGCAGTCTAGAGATGGGAAAACAAGCCAAAAACAAGTCCCCCGGGCAGATTGCCAAAGAAAAGTGGTTGGATAAACTCAATAGTGGGTTTGATCAAAAAACCGAAATTCCCTCCCTGCCCGATAGATCAAATGATGTCAACAGCGATTTCTTCTTCGAGCAGTTGGACCTTGAGGACAACGGCGTGAAGTATACAGAAATGCGTCTCAGGTTTGTTCTATCCTCTCCTAAACTCAATTCCGCACTTTTACTGTCAATAATTGTTTTGCCTTTTTCTTTGGATTCATCGAAATTATTCTTTCCTCTTTCATTCTCCTGTTCTCTCTTCTTATTCTTCAGTGAAAACACAAGACTTTCCGCAGATTTTTATCCTTCGGACAAGCAAACGGAACCTCTCCCACTCAGTTCGAACTCCCCCCTTTTCTTCCGTGTGCTGCACGTATGTTGTTTCTTCACTACGTCATTCTTCATTCTCTTCGCATTTTTAGGCCAACTCAACAGTCCAGCATGGTTAATATTGATCGTTCATGAAAGAAGAGAGCTCGATCTTTCAAGGACAGATACCGATCATCGCAACTTCTTTCATCTCACACGTGATTCAGTTCTGTTTTATTTATGATTATTTCTCTAAATTGCAAATTTGGCCAATATATCAACCTGAATAAACTGAGGAGAAATGTGTGGTGAAATGGGATTCTGGACTGTCTCCAATTGAGTTGGGACTGCTTGAGGAGGTGTAATATGTTTACAGCAACCTCCTTTTCACTCTAGAACTGTTCTTGATACGTATTTCTTGAGAAAAGTGAATTGTGTCCCCAAATTATTTTGTGTCACCCATCTATGAATTCAACATCCAAAACCTGTCATCGTTCTGTGGCATCTCCGAATCGAAGTGGGAGACCGCAGGTGGAGCGGGTATGTATAGAGACAGATCTGTTTTTGTATACACACAGATCTAACTTTGGTATAGGCACAGAACTGAAGGATACACACAGATCTGTCTATATGTTCATAATTTTCGACTATATCACACATTTTTTCTCTGATTTATCTTCGAAACAAATTGTATGTCCCTCTACCCCCTTTAAAACCACAACTCTCGAAAAAGTTGGACCAGGGGAACTGATCAAGCCAGAATAAGTTCAAAACGCATCACAGGTGTGACAAGGTGAGGTGAGGGATGACAGCGATCGGATATGAGGGAAGAGTGATGTCGTGGCTTTGTTGATGACGCGGTGCTGTGCAGGAAGCTGGCAGAGGGAAAGTTTCTGGAAAAAGTGAAATGAAGAGAAGAACGGGATACTGGTTGGTGAGTCGGGTCGTGTCACATCCAGAAGCACATTATTCAGTTGGGGTGGAACAGGAGGTGCTCTTGGTGGTGAAACAGTGAGGAGCACAGGATCCTCATTTCTGTCGTGTTGGGGCGACCATAGAGAGATTTGGGTTGGCTCTGAATGGAACATTTCTGAAGTGCAAGATGACAATACGAATGAGGCGTATTCGTTGCAATTGGAGAGTGTAGATGAACACGATCTGTCGAGAGAAGCTGATTTAGACAAGGTTTGCGTTGGTAAACTGGAGGTGAGTCGGATCGAGACTTTGGGGTCGAGCTACGGACTGTCCGGAGAGACGTGCATTTTTGTCAACAATATTGTGTGTAAAGCTTCGTTTGGTTGGTTCTTTATGACGAGAGATGACTCTTGTTGTGAATGAAGAATTGACGACGAAGGTTTGGGAATCTGATCTTTTGATGTGGCCACGGACAGGATGTTTGAAACAGACAAATTCCAAAGATTGAACATTGGTTTCATTGAATCAGTCTTGCTGTGAAGAAGATCCGACGGCGATGATCCGAAGAAGTGTTGGATGTGATCTAATACGAAAAAGAATAACCAAAAAGTGATTGAAATGGAAAACACACAGGTCGGGCCGGAAGTTAAAGGAAACCGTTTGCAGTTTGGAGGAGTGAGGCTCTGGCGTTTCGAATTGAAATGATGTGACAAAGTCATGGTCATAGTGTCTCTTATATGTCGATAGAAAGAAGTAATTGAGCAATAACGGGGTCTGAATAACCAAGGAGATCATTGTGACGAAGCGAAGGGGGAGGAAGGAAGGATGAACTGAAGAAATGATGAGATCATGAGAAGATGGACGGAGGAAGTGGTTCATAAAAAATTGAGTGGTAATCAGATGATGAAAGGAATATAGGAAGAGGGAAGTCGCACACTTCGAATTCCGAACACCCATTAAACCCCACTTATGTTGGCGATGTCGAAGGAGCCTCGGTTGAGTTGACCATCATGGCTGATGATAGAGAAAAGAGGGAGGCAGGATGGACTGAAACGAAAGAGAAAAGAAGAGGGGAAGAGAAGTGCTTCAGAATGAGATGAGGTCAAACTTTCTTTCCGTTGGGGGTGTGTACTGGCTAGAACCCGACTCAATGGTTCTTTCGAGGATGCCCTCTGCTTGTATCCCATCTGAATCTTTCGCTTTTCTTGTTCATTCCAATCTCTTTCCCAGAACGTCTCAGCAGGACTATTATGAAGGGGTCTGTCATCCATCTCTCCCTTCTATTCTTCTTCATCCTTTCTAGTATTGTGATCCTGTCATCAACTCAAATTATCTTTTCTCTTTGAATGTTGCCTTTTCAACCCTCTCCAACAGGTCTTCCTGTCTCTTGTGGAACTTCTTGTCTCAATTGAGGAATCTATTCTTGATCAAATCATTTAGAGAGGTAAATATGATGATAAACAATACAATAAGAGCAGACTTGTCCCTTCATTTACTCAACTGTCTTCTTAGTTCGGATTCTTCAGTGGTCATCTCTATCACAAGATCTGTGGTCTAAAACATGAGAGTGAGAAAAGTTTATTAACATTAACGAGAAAAGAGCAGACAGGGTTCATCTCCGAACCAGTCTCCAGACATGAAAGTGTCATTTCGATGATTTGAGTGGGCAATTACCAAAATGTTGGTTTGATAGGATAGTGGTTGATCAACCGGTGTTTTTTAGAATATGGGTGCTAAATACCCCGCTGCCCCATGATTTTTATGCCAAAAGTGTCTCCACTAACCGACCAGGAAATCGTTAATTTATCGGTTTCACAGGACTATCGCAACATTCCTCACAGAGGCGAGCGCTTCGCTCGCCTCTGTCGCGACCACAGCATACCCTATTCTCGTATCATCAAGCTCAAACTTGTGCCTGTCAAAACCTTCAGGCTGGCGATAGCCAGCTTAAAAAAGGGGAGACCATGCGGAGTGGTGGGAAGACCGTCGAAGTTAAGTCCTGAAGAGCGGACCTCCATAGAAACAAGGATCAACCAAGACAAAGATCATCGAGACCATTCGTGATTCTCTCGTCAATGCTGTCTCGGCTCGTACAATCCAAGCATCATTTCGTGACACCGGTCTGGAGCCTGTGAGTCTGGCAGCGATCCAACGAAAACTTACGGACGGTGAGCTGCCAAGACGCCTCAACCCTCCACCGGGACGCAGAGATCACTCACGAAACGGCATCTGGTTCATTTCAGATGAGCAACTTCGAAGAAGGATCAATGCCCCACAGAACGACACTATCCCCATGGATGCTGATGATGATGGAGGAGGTGATTCAAGTGAGGATGAGGAGTAGATAGAGTTCATTTATTCGTCTCATTTCATTTTAAAAAGGAAGCTGTTGAATTTTTATTGAAAATGGGTACAAAAAGGATCTGACACCGTTTATTTAAAAAGCACGGTTTGATCAACCACTAGACAGATCGGGCCACCATAGGACATAATAGGACAGGACAGGACAATTGTCCTCCCTCGATTTTATTGCGAAATTGTGACGCAAGTATTGTGAATGTCTCAAATACCTTCTATGTCCTATGGTTTGAGCCCGATTCAGAATTGTCCTATCGTGTCCTATGGTGGGCGGATCGACCTCGTTTGTACAATTTTCGCTATTTTTATCAAAATAGGGTGACAAAACACAATAAAAATGATTCTAAAACAGAAAATGTGCATTGTTATCTCAACTTTCTCCTCATTTTTCGATTCCAGTTTTCGCCTTCAGACGAAGCAAGTGGTTGGTTCAATTCTTGTCATCGTCACTTTTATCCAAATTGTCCTCCTCTTTTTGGCTGTCCTGTAGGACAGGACAAGTAGGACATGCCGACCCAAGGTAAACGTTCTTCGAGCGGCTGGTCAATTTCGGCGTCATCGAATACTCCGTCTGGGCATATCCAATAATGTGGGCTAAGTTCAGTTCTTCTGCTTTCGCAGCAATGGTTTGTTTGATATATGCTCCACCTGGGTAAGTATAGAGACAGATCTGATTTTGTATACACACAGATCTGTCCTTTGGTATACGCACAGATCTGCGGTATACACTAGTCGGTGGGAAACCCCGAAGTTTGTGGGGATCTCAGGAGCTCAACATTTTTTCAGAAATGATTCTCCGTTGTTCCGAAAAGTGTGAGTAAAATGAGAAATGAAAGAACTAAAACGAGAAAAACACTGTTTAATCGGTTCTTACCTCTTTGAGATACTTGGAGAATTGGCCGGTCAGGTTCCAGTCAGATTGGCATCAATTCGATTTGGGATGATCACATCGTCATTTTGTTCAATACAACACTTTGATCTGAAAGTCTGCGTTATTCTTGTTTTTACTCTCTTTTGAACCAGTATCTCTTCTTTTTTTGAGTCGAGAAGTCTTGATAAAACTGAATCTTGTAGAGCTCAAATTTCATCGCAATCACGACAATATGAACATCATGGATGTATCATTCTTGTTTTCTCTCGATTTGAACAGAACTACCTTCATTGTATGAGAATTGATGTCTTGATCAAGCTGTCTTTTGAACTGTCACACTTCTTTATTGAAGGAGATGTTTTGCACGCGATGACTTCATTCTCACGGATTCAGCCGAACGAAACCAACAAGCTGTGTGACTTTCTGCTCCGAAATGGCGTCTTGGTCAAGTTCTGTTGATTCTGGGATTTCGTGGGCTTTTGTGTCCGCCTCAGCAAAATCAAGCGACTCAGAACGAACTATCTGTTTTCAAAGCTCCTTCTCATTCAGTAGAGATGCAATGATCGAACAAGACTGGAAACACACATTGGCAGACACTCCAAATCTAGAAACGCTGACGACTTCCACCAGAACACGTCTAAACTCCGGTTCAGACAATCGGAGAATCGTCTGATGTTGTTTTAGTTAAGATGGTGAATGTTGACATGATTTCTCTACCGCTCCTGAACCAAAAATCCTCATCATATTCGAAGATCATGAAAGGACAGAACTTGATCGTGATAAGCTGTCTGTGTTTACTGGGATGCAGGACATGCTTCAAATCAGTTTTTTACTCTCTTTTTTCATTTTTAAAGGCTATTAGAGCACTCATGATCATAATTTCACACATTCGTGACCATCCTTGTCAAGATCATGAGAGACTCTGCACTTGCAATGCAGACGCTACAGGGCATGCTGAAAGTTTGTTTATTCCACTTTTATCTCATTTTTACCTGTTTTTAGGACACAAATTACGATAATTACGCATGTTCATGAAGTCGATCGGCTGGATGGGCTCACGTGCTGCCGAACACCGTCCCGGTGACTTTTTTGAGGTGTACATCCGCTTCATGTGTAATATAAGATGTCGCGTCGCTCATTCATCCAACATGTCACCTTCATCCCTCTCGACTCGCGTCGGGTCTAATCAGGGTTGGACGAACCGACAGTGGTCACCACAATTCGTCTTTTTTTGATCAAAAACACAAACCAAAAAAAGAAGTATTTTCCGATGAAACTTGATTCAAACGAGTATAATGAAATACTGCCGCGACATCCCTTCAGACGCGAGTATTCTCCCGACCGTGATCGAACTCTCAGCCCATCACCATTTTCCCGAAGATATCCTCGATCGAAGAGGGCACTTTGGGAGGGATTTATTGCAATGTACCACAAAAACTTTCCCTTTCACAATGGGCAAGTGTTTGAGGTCACAGACGAAGGGATTAAGTGCATCCATTGCATTCAGCAACATGGCTTTCATACCACTCGGAGCTTGAAATACATGACAGAGTATGCACGACCGTCATGTTGGAGTGACTTTTTGAAACATTGTATGACAGTTCAACATTGGGGGAAAATGACTGACAAGCAGAAGTCGTTTTCGGAAGATTCTGAAAATAAAGTTGTGATGACTGCACAGGAGAAAGATACGCTCATAGAAAATAGGTTTCTAGCTGCCGCTAACGTTACAGCCACTGGCCTTGGTCAAGCTCATTTTTCGAATTTATGCCAACTTCTCGATTTTAGAGCCAATCTTCCATCCTCTTCGACGACTGTGTTCGCTTCTGCGGCTATTTTCCGTCAAATCACACAACAACTTGAGGAAAAGCTCACTACAGAGCTTAGACAATACTTACATTCAGGAAAACCGTTTTCGTTGATGCTCGATTCAACAACAGATATCACAGGAAAGAAACAGGTTGGAGTGCTGATCAGAATCCTTGGAGAAGAGATGAAGCCGTAAACAAAATACCTCATTGTGGAAGAATTAACTGGACCATCCACTTCGCTTGCCTATCTTCGTCTTCTCGAAGAAATAGCCGAAAAGACAACTGTACCCATGAATCGTTTAATATCAGTCGCCACCGATGGTGAGGCGACAATGTCTGGCTCGCAAAATGGTTTATGGATTCTCCTATCTGAAAATTTTGAAGTTAAAGTCGCGCAGAATTGTTCAGCGCACCGAACACAACTTGTGCTGCATCACACACTGAAAACTCCATATTGTTCAGGGTTTTCCATGGTGTTTACTCAATGGCACAACTTCGCAGTTTATCTCTCGCGCTCCTCCTCACGTAAAGCCGAGTTTCTGAATGTCCAACACGATCTTGGAGAGAAAGTTTCTTCAATTCCAACAGGCGCCATAACTCGTTGGTTTTCACAGTTTCAAACAGCAAAGGCAATTCTTTCCCATTTTCCAGGGGTGTACTGGTATATCCTCTCAACTGAGGATGAAGCTGTCGTTCAGTATCAAAATCTCCTCACTAATACTCAGTACATTCGTTTGTTCTGCCTCACGATGTTATGCAAGCCTTTATTCTACTTTACAAAATTCTTACAGGAAAAAGACCTTAATTTTATCTCTTATGCCCGATACTATGCAGCAACAAAGAAGAAATTGAAGTGCCAAAGCCAATTGGAAGATGTTTTTTTCTCAGCAAAGGAGAGTATGAGATCGCTCGGACTTCTGCCGGATCTCTCCCCCCTTCTTGAGTCACTTCTTAAAACGGAAGTCAAGCTCCTTTCCCAGCGTCTTTTGACCGAATTTCGAACATTGTTTGAAAACGATCCAGATGAACGAGCAATTCGTCATCTTTCGCCTTTCAAGGTCATTCGTCCAGGTCGAACCATCAAAACAACTGCTGCATTCTTCCACATTTCCTCTCTACTTCTTCCCACAAAAGATCATATGGCCCTTCAAAGACCAGAGACAATCTCGAATCTTGAAGCACATTTTCGGTCAGTGATCACTCAATTTAGCCCAACAGATTCATTTTCCATCCCACCGTGAGTAGTTATGATAACGATTGGAGAACCCGATCGGTCTCGCTCGAGAAATAAAGATTGAATCTCAATTCCGATTGACACATTTTTGAATCTTGAACTAATAGTCTTTAATGTATTTTGATGATGTCAATATTTGACCGAAATTCCAAAAATATGACCAATTTTTTGACCTCGTGAAAAGTGTCCTTTTTGAAGCTTTTTTTGAGTACTTTCCAAAAACAAATTCGATTTCTTTTTTTATTCAATTTTTTAATTTGGATAAAATGAGTTGAGTATTAACACCAAATCAACAACAGGAAATTTTGGAGAAAGAAAAATTGATTTTGAAAGTTCCACCAACTCTCAATCGACAAGGAACAACATTTCTCACATCGAGTACTTTCGAATATTATCACGAAGATAAACCAGATGACATTTATCGAGTGTACTTGCAGCGTTTTGTCAAAGGATCTAGACCACATACGAATCGTCAGAGATACCTTCGAGTATCCAATTGTTGTACGAAAGAAAAGTTTCTGGAGTCATTGAAAAACGAAAATTGCGAACTCATTTCTGAATACAAGTATGCTGATTCACTTGTCACATACCGGTACGAAGGAGTCGAATGGAAAGTGATTCCATCGAAATGGATGAAAGGATATCGAGCTCATAATTGTCAACGAAAACATTACACACAGTCGTTTGTTGAAAATGAATTGAAAAAAGAGAATTGTGAACTCATTGGAACATACACAAAGGTACTCGAGCCATTCAAATATCGCGATTTACGAACAAAGAATGAGTATTACGTTCGCTTGGACAATTGGTTGTATTTTGGAGACCGTCCTCACTTGAGAAAGTACCATGAAAGGTCTTGAAACTACTGAATATTTATTTTTTACCACAAATCAAGTGAAACCAATGTGAGAACCATTTCGAAAAATTCTGAAAAAAATTCTAAAATCTCGGGGACACTGTAGGTCATCGATCAAGACAATCCTGATGAAAAACGATTGAGAATTCGTTGAGCTGTGTGCTGAACTTAGGTCAAAAAAGTGACGAAAAAGTCGATGTTCGGATTTCGCCACATTGGACATCTTTATGTCTCAAATTGTGTTCAAACACGTTCTAAAATATACTGGCGTGACTGGGGTGACCGGGTCACTTTTTACCAAAAAGTGGTGACGGTCAGTGACCGGAAGTTGTCAAAATATGGGTCAGATCACGGAAGGATCAAAATGAAATACAAAGTTGATACTACACGCTCTTTAAAGAAAAGATTGTTGATCGTGTTCTAAGGACACAACTGGACTGTTTTGGTCAATGGAGGTCACAGAACTGAGGATGTTGGGAACAATTATAGTCAATGGGCTGATCAAACCTGAAGATGTCCATTTCTCCTTTAAACCATTAAGATATGAGTTATCTTTGGTAATAATGACATATGACAAACGTTCAATGAATTGGTGATATGTTCAGAGAATTGAGGGAACAAATGATGAATCTTGACTGATCTTCCTTTTCCTCCACAATTTTGTTTTAAATAAAAGAAAATACAAAAAGAGAGAGGTAAAACGTGAACTGGACATTCGGTCAGCGCATTTCATCATCAGATTATCCGATCTGGACGAGCGGTTGATCATACTTATTTTACATTCTATCAATAATCGATCATGTGATAAATAAATGATAACAGAAAAGAGAGAGAGGTAATATGAGAGGTAGACAAACCGGGACAACATTTTGGCAGTATCTCGTCTGATCAGGACGGGCAGTTTGATCATATCCATTTCAGATGGTTTCCATAACGAAATCAGTCCTAAATAAGAGAAAATCAAAAAAGAGAGATGTTAATCGAGAGAGAAACAAACGGGATGGACAGTTATGTTGTTCGTTGTCTGGTCACAACAGCCCGCTCGATCCATCTCACTTCACATCCCAAATATCGCAAAGTAAGTCATAAAAACGATAAAACACAAAAAGGAGAGAGATGGAGGAAGAGAGAGGAACACACCGTGTGAACAGCTCAGCCATTCGCTGTCCGATCAGGAAGGTCGGTTTGATCGTTTCCATTTCACATCATATCTATCGTGAATTAAGTTCTGAATAATGAAGAAAACGAAATAGAAAAATGTGAAACGGGAGGGAGACAAACCGTGAGGGCAATAATAGAGAAAAAGCAATTCAGAGAAATGGTCAATAAGAGAGGAGCGTACCTTTAACGCTCTTAATAGTTCAATTGTCCGATCAGGACAGGTGATGTGATCCATCTCATTTCGTCGTTCTATTAATCATCGTTTTTATTCTAAAGAGGAGAAACAGCAAAATGAGAGAGCTTGAAAGAGAGGAACACATACGGTGACGGAATATCGTACGCACAGTATCCCAATAGTGCGGGTGGTTTGTTCCTTCTCTTTTCACCATCCTATCATTTTTAAATTGTTTTCTAAATCAATGTAACAACAAAGAGAGAAAGGTTCAAAGAGAGGAAGACACACGGTAATGCTGTTTCAACCTGAGATCTCCATTGAACATCGATCTGACCCTTCAACGAAAAGAGAGAATGACACGGACCGAGCCTTTGTGATCAGTCAGGCCAACATAGCTGTTGTATCACAAAATCGCATGGTTCATTGGAGCATTGGGTCAATTCTCATGCTGAAGTTGATCTGACCCTTTGAAGAAAAGCCAGGTGACAGTGACCGAGCCAAAAGGCTCGGTCACGCCAGTATATTCTAAAATTACGAAATTGATTTTGATAGGTGAAATTTTAGGAAAAAAGCACTTTTGAAAAAAAAAGTTAGATCCGACTCCACAACATATTTTGAAAATGACAAAATTTTTAAGGAGGAGAAAGTGACGTCTCGCTCTTCTCCTACACGTCACTTTTTACCCTCTGATGGCGTCCGTAGGTGTCAAAACGATAGTGGACAGGTATTCGCGTCATTCGGTTCTGACGATCCTCGACACACGATCGTTTTCACAATTTTTTGTCAATTTTCATTTCTCATTGATTTCACGTCAACCACTTCACAATTACACTCAAGCGACGCTTTTTTGAGAATTCTGGTTGTACATCACCTATAGTTCGCTCTGGAGGGTCGATTTTTCGATCACACTTGTGACGACACACTTGCACCAACATTTTGACACTATGGATTTTTTAATCTGAATTTCGTCACAAATCCTTCTTTCTCACGGTATGAGTAAGGTGTGCTCGAATTTTGAGGAGATTTTGTCGGATAGTTCTCCCATAAAGTCACTTTTTCAAGTTTTCACTTCTCAACTTTTGACCGTTTTTGTCACTTCAAAACCGACTGTAGTCCCATTCATTTCATCACTTTTGCTCCCCATTTCACATCTGATCTCTTCACCATTCCTCTTCATTTTTCTCATCTCATGAACATTTTGTGGGCCGTTCTCACTTCACTAGCACATCATTTTAGTCGAGTTTTCATCAACTTTTTCACAAAAACAGAGTAAAAGAAAGCGAAACAAGCATGAATGAAGTGAGCAAGTATGAAACTGATCGATGAAATGACGATCGTGAAAACGGTGTGAAATGTGGCGTCAATAGTGAAAATTAGGTCTGTGTTTGGACTTTTCTCTCTTAAAAACAACAAAAATGATTCAAAAAAGTATGTGAAATGTTGGATTTTCCGGAAAAATACCGAGATATGAAGTGAGCCGTTGAATGGCGGATCTCTGCAAAAGTCCGGAAAATCCAGTAAACGAGAATTAGTGTGTTGTAATTGAGAAAAAGTTTGCGAGAAAGAAACATGAATGAAGTGGGTTTTAATAATAAACAACGAAAAAACGAGGACTGAAGTGGGACTAAAAATGAAACAATAATGAGCAAAGATTAGGTGACCATTCAATCAAAATCAGCTCAAACAAGAGTGAAGTAAGAGAGAAATGAGAGTGACATACTCGTTTTTCCGTAAAAGTTCCGAGATCCACGACCGATCCTGAAACCTCGAATATCTCTGCAAAAGTTCGGAAAATCCAAAAAACGAAGCATACCACGATGATCCTGAGCACCAGAGGAATCTAACACGCGACAAATCAGATGGAATTACGCACTTTCGAAAAATGAGTGATCGAACCCATTGATCCTCGATTCCAGCGAAAAATCCAAAACTGAGAAAACAACGAACGAAAATCTAATTTTGATTTTTTTAATTTGTATTAAATGAATCCAACTGAAATGTACAGCGAAAGACGTCGAGTATGTTCAGAACAAGCATTAATTGAATCAATGAGAGAAGAGAACTGTTCACTAGTCTCTGAGTATGTCAGAAATAATGTGCCGGTGACGCTACTCCACCGTAGCTCGACGAGAATATTAGACAGATCACACTCACTTCCGACTAATTTCGCGGCTTATCTGAGCGAGATCGTACAACCGACAAACTTGAGGCGAGTAGTATAGTAGACGATTTGGGAACCAGATTGAAATAGTCGTTGAAATCAGAAACGAAAAGTCAATTCCGATTGACCATTTCTAAATCTTGTATTAAAAGGAATTTAGGCCATTTCAACGATGCCAATATTTGACCTAAATTCCAAAAATATGTTCAATATTTCGACCTCATTTTAAGCGTCAATTTTGAAGCAAATTTTTGTCATATTCCAAAAATGTTGTCACTTTTTTCGATGTTTTTTCACTTTTGAACTCGAACAAAGTGAATCCAACTTGAGAACCACTCTGAAAAAATTCGAAAAAAATTCTAAAATGTAGGGGACGATGTGAGTCGTCGATCAAAACAATCCCGATGAAAATCGGTTGAGAATTCGTGGAGCTACGTACCGAACTGTGGTCAAAAAATGGAGCAAAAAGTCGATTTTCAGATTTCGCTACTAACAACCACTTTATGTCTCAAATTCACCTCAAACACCTTCTAAAATTACAAAATCGATTTTAAAAGGTGAGATTCGCGATAAAAAACACTTTTGGAAAAAAAGTTTGATCCGACCCATTGGGGATTTTTACGAGTCGAAATTTTCGAGATAAGGTATGGACCCTGTCTTCCATCATCTTTCGCTCAGGAATCGTCCTCTTATGACGCCTTTTAGCATTAGATCAGTTAAGAACGCCTTTTGGCGACTTTAGGTATGAACCTTTTCACGTCACGATCCTTCGGACACTTTTTTGTCAATTTTCATTTTTAACGATTTTCACGTCAACCACTTCACAATTACATTCAAGCGACGCTTTTTTGAGATTTCGAGTTTACTGGTGACATTAGTTCTCTCTGGAGGGTCGGTTTTTCACATCACACACTTGACGCATCATTTCCGCCAACATTTTCACTATATGAATTTTTGTCCCGATTTTCTCTCACAAATCCTTCATTCTCACTGTCCGACAAAGCTGTGCTCAAATTTCGAGACACTTTTGTCGGATAGTTGTTCCATAATGTCACATTTTCGTGTTTCAACATCTCACGTTTTCACCGTGTTTGTCACTTCAAAAACACCTTCAACCCCTTTCTTCTCTCATCTTTTTTTCACCATTTCACATTCAATCTCTTCGTCATTCCTCTTCATTTTCGTCATCTCACGAGCATTCTTTCGACCGTCTACACCTCACGAGCACATCACAACAACTCATTTTTTATCAACTTTTTTGCTTATTTGGAACAAAAGAATGTGAATGAAGCAACAATGAAGTGGGCAAGTATGATAGCAAAGGCTGAGACGGAAGATGTGAAAATTGTGGGTAAGTATTGAGATTTACGAACGTGTTCAGGCAAATTTCACAAAAAAGATGAAAAACAAGTGAGTGAAGTGAGAATGAGACGATAAAACAAAATCATGTACCAGATCGGAGCGATCATGATCCTTCGCGTTCCGTTGGTACACCACTTCACCTTATGAACGGGTTCGTCAAAATTTCACAAACAAAGAGAAAAAAAGAGTGATTGAAGTGAAAACTAAACGATAAAACAAAATCTCGTACCAGATCTGAACGATCTTTGTTGTTCACGTTTCATTGGTACACCACTTCACTTTATGAACGAGTTTGACCAAAATGTTTCTAATTAGAGTAAAATTGTGAAGTGAAACAATGTTAGCAACGATAAAGTGAAGTGACGTACCAGATCTCTCCAATCATTGTTTTCCTCACTTCGTTGGTACACCACTTCACCTTATGAACGCGTTCATCAAAATTTCAGAAAAGAAGAGTAATGAAAAGCGAGTGAAGTGAAAACTAAACGATAAAACACATTCATGTACCAGATCTTACACTTCATTTTTATCTTGACGATCAAACATTTTTAGTTCTGTGTTCAACCTTGTTTTGATAAAAAAGAGAATTGAAATCAAAGAGTTGTGAAATGAAACGATAAGGTAAAGTGGTGTACCTGATCTGGATGATCACTTCAGATCGCGTTTTGTTGGTACACCGTTGTGTTTTAGAAAAAATGAAGAGTACAAATCGAAGAGTAGTGAAGTGTAAAAGGTGAAATGAGAATCAAATCAAAGTAAAACAAAGTGGTGTACCAATGCATACAATTTTACCGATGAATCACGAAGTTTTTCGAGCAAAGATGAGGATCAAAATGTTGTTCACGTCATTTTAAATTTTAATTTTTGAAAAAAGTGAGAGACAATGAAAAAAAATTGACAATGAAGTGAAAATGAGAGGATAAAGTGAAGTGGTGTACCAGAAAAGAGAATGACAAAAGTGAAGTGAAAATTCTGGTACAAAAGTGTGTCTTATAAAGAGATAATACAAAAAAGAGAACAAACCTGTTTCAAATATTCAGTGAACAGCACTTTCGGGTCATAAGACGCAATAGTGTACCTGAGTTTGATGATCACGCAGATTGGGTACAAGAGAAAGTTTTATAAAGAGATGAACAAAAAAGAAGAACATACTAGTGATTTGTCGGTTGTGACACATTCTTTTAAGTGATAAGAAGCAACGATGTACCCAAAATCCAAGGTCGTCACAGGACCGATCAGCGTTGGTACATGAATGAGTTTTATGAAAGAATAAACAAAAAAAGAGAACAAACCTGTCGAAGAGAAGTCGGAAATGAAATTCCAGAAGATAAAACATAATAGTGTACCTGAACGAGAGAGTCAGAAAAAAGTGAAGGATCGAGAACGAGAATGAGTTGGCAAAAAAGAAGAGAGAACAAATGAGAAACTAGAAAGTGAAACACACCAAAATCAAACGGTAAAGAGCCGTCAGGAACAAGAAGGAAGGATCGAGTCCCATTGAAGTACTTTCGCTGATCAAACAAGACTGATCGAACCCATCGATGAGAGGATCGAAGACTCGGAAGATCTCAAATGATAAAAACACGAATGAAAATTTATTATTGAATTTTTTAATTTGTATTAAATGAATCCAACTGAATTGTCCAACGAAAGACGTCGAGTATGTTCAGAACAAGCATTAATTGAATCAATGAGAGAAGAGAACTGTTCGCTAGTCTCTGAGTATGTCAGAAATAATGTGCCGGTGACGTATGTTCATGAGGGAGTTGAATGGAGAATAAAACCAAAGTTGTGGAATCAGGGAAACAGACCTCACTTGTCAAAACGTCGTCACTACACTCAATCATTTGTTGAAAATGAACTGAAGAAATACAATTGTGAGCTCGTCGGTGAGTACACCAAAGTTCTGGTTCCATTTACGTATCGAGAGATTGGTGGAAGTGAAGTGTTCAGAATTAGACTTGATTCATGGCTGACTGCCAAGAAAAAGCCCCATCAGAGAAAACAGAAATAAAAGCTCAACTTTTTTTATTTTCGGATTTTTTAATTCGTAGTAAAGGGCGGCGACAATACAATTTGTCACTGACAGCATCACGAAAATTAGAGCACTATTTCCAAACACCACCTTTGAATTCAAGGATGACCACGGTTATGATCGAGCATATAATCCAGGCAG
Organism: Blattamonas nauphoetae; assembly: GCA_033064195.1. NCBI lineage: Eukaryota > Preaxostyla > Oxymonadida > Blattamonas > Blattamonas nauphoetae. Next base: position 127,411 of record JARBJD010000200.1, read on the forward strand.
TAGAAACTACCAACATCAGAGAGCATATCTCCTGTCAATGCTCAAGAATCCGGATCTCCACTTTGAAGGAGAAATAAAGAATATTACCAACTATCAGATCGATGATTTTATTCACAAACTTGAAGAGCACAATAACAATGCAATGATGAATGAAGAAGACAGCAAAGCAAGAATGCAAATCATGAAAGAAAATCCAAGAGTGAACAAAGACGAACTGAAGAAGCAGGTGTTCAGAATGACGTGGAAACTGAAATCAATTGAAGAGAAACTGATGGATCACTGGATGAAGAATCTGTTGATCATTCAAAAGAAAAATGAACAAATGGAAAAAAGAGAAGTGCAGACATTTGAGGGTTTTGAAGAATGCATACTACTTGCTGAACCACGTGACAAAGCAGCATTCAATTCTTGTCTCATGGATGCACGAAGGAAGTTCAAAAAGAATGAGGTCGAGAAGGTTGAAGATAATGGAAAACCATATCAGTTGTACTTCCACAATCATCTGAAAAATGTTGAAGAAATCACAACATTCATCAAAGCAGTATTCGACAAAGAGAAAGATCATCCATTCAAGATCAGCACTGACTTTGGAAAGATCATCGAGAGAAAAGACAAAGATGAAACAATCTACAATGACTTCAGACCAGAATTGGAGAACACATCGAAGAGTTTCCCAACTGTTATTAGAAGCGAAGCAGACATTAGTGAGTATTCAAAATATGCAATCAATCTGATCAAAGAATCCCAAGAAAGAACACTGATGGATACGAAGACAATGTACATCGCATTCCACTCCATTCTGGTTGCAGTCTATCGATTTCCAGTTGCAGGAAAAGCAAACGCCATTCTCACTGAACACGTCAAAACGAGGAATGTTCGGTACATTGATTCTGAGTACAACATCTGCTTCTTTCAAGCACTATCATTCCTCACACTTCCTGAGGTTCAAGGTAAGAAAATATCAATCAATATGAGGAACAGTGAAGCCTACAGATTGTTCGCACAATGGATGAATCTCACTCATCTCCAATCTCGACAATTGACTCCACATCTTCAGAATTATCCTGGTTTTGAGATCGCCTGTGATATTGAGAAAGCAATGATTCAATTCAATATCACAGTTCACATTTATGAATACGATGAAGACAAGAAGAAGTATTTCCTCAGTCAATCGTATGTCAACGAAAATGATGATGCAAGAGTCCTCCCACTTCTAATGATTCCACTGACAGCCACACTCGTCCATGTGATGTTCATTGTTGATCCTGAGAAAATCACTGGATACAAACTCTGTCCATATTGTCAATCAAGAGGATTCCAAGTGAAGAATAAAAACTACAGCAGAGATTTTGAGAAGCATCTCAGAGAGTGCAAAGAAGTTGATGGAAAACATGTGAAGAAGATCTCACTTGATAAAACACCAAGACCGTATGTTCCACACATTCTGAACAATAGAACGTATGAGTTTCTGATGGCACACAAGAGACAAGACGAATTCAAACCAACGCAATACTACATCACATACGATTTCGAAACCATGGAAGATCTCATTCTTGACAATCTATTCTCTGATGACAACACTCAGTTGATCTCACACTTGAAACCTCTTTCTGTTGCATCAGCAATTAAGACACAATCAGGAGTGAAGTCAATCTATCATGATCTTCGAGATGGAAAGGACTTCGTGAAGCAGTGGATCAGAGAACTCTTCAAATATGCAGAAACAGTTCGAGAGGACAACTACTATGATGACCCTGAGATTCCCTCTCAGAATGAAGTCAGTGTGATTGGGTTCAACAGCTCTAGATTCGACATCAATCTCATATTTTGTGATCTCGTTGACAAGGATTGGAAAGTGGTGAGCTTCCTTGGATCAACAACAAAGTACAAACAGGTTTTGATCAGACATGAGAAAACCCAACAGGTGCTCCGCTTTATTGACATGATGTCATACACTGGACCAATGACATTGGATAATGCAGTGAAGGCTTTCGGAGGAAACACCACTCTTCAGAAATCATTCTTTGCTTACGAATCATTTGATTCATCAGACTATGATGCAGTGTTGAGCAAACAAGAACCATTCTCCAAATATGAATTCTACTCCAGTCTGAACAATAGTGAAATGTCTGACAGTGACTACCAAATGTATCTTGATGATTGGAAGAAGCAAGGATTCAAGAACAGATGGGACTATCTGAAATTCTACAACATCAGAGACGTCGAATGTATGATAGCACCATTGGATAATCTCATTGATCTGAACTTCCAATACAAAGTGGACATGTTGCACAATCTCTCACTATCAGCAAATGCTTCAGCAATCAAGTACGCTTGTGCCTACAAAGATTTTGATATCGATGATGATTTCAATGGAGTGGATCAATCTGGTGAAATAAAAATCACAAAACAATACTGGAAGTACAAGGTTGCATCGTACATTAATCAAGACCAGAAGGCTCACCGCAATACAGACAAAAATGTCACTGAAGCAGACTATGATTGGTTTGTTCAACAATGCAAGAGAGTGTGCTACATCTGCAAAAGTCACTTCTCACAAGCAGTAAGACCAACACTGGATCGAATCGACAATTCGAAAGGACATTCAAAAGAGAACGTGAAGATCTGCTGTGATTACTGCAACACCTACAAGTCAGACCAAGATGAACATCTCACACGATTGAGAATTCAATTGAAGAAGTACTGCATCTGGAAATCATTGCCAATGACTCTAACACACGAACAGACATATCACAAACTGAGAGCCGCAGTGACTGGTGGATTATCGAATGTTCAACATCGACAGAACATCAAAGACGTGACACCAATCAATCACTTCACGTATGAAGACGGAAGAGTTATCTCAAAAGACACTGAACACAAAATGACTCATGTCTGCGGTGTTGATTTCAATTCCCTGTATCCAAGTGCTTTCTCATCAATCAAGAACAAGAACAATCCATACACCAAACACAGAATGTACATGCCAGGAAGATGTTTGTACACAGCAACAGGAGAAAAAGAATGTCGGGAGATCATCGAGAACAAGAATCAGAAGACATTGTTCGTTGCTGAATTGAGGGGTCATATTGATGAAAAGTACATAAATGAGTTCATTAATTTCCCACCAATCTTCAGAAATATTGTTGTCAATACGACTGAAGAGAACATTGGAGAGAAGACTTATTCGTTGATGAAGAAACATGGATTGAAGACTGATGACAAACAAAGAAAGTTGACACAACTCTTGAGCACACACGATCAGTATATGTTCTTTTCGACATACTATCTGTGGTTCCTCATCGACTATTGCCACTTCATTGTAGACGATATGAAGACTGTGATGGTATTCTCGAGGCACGCAGGATTTGAACCTTTTGTGACCTCATTCATGAATGACAGAAGAGAAGCAATGAAGGTTGGAAACAAAGGAAAAGAACAATTCTGTAAGACGAACTTGAATGGAAGTTACGGATACGATGGAATGAACACTGAGAAGTACAACTCAATCACAATCTGCAATGAGAAGAGAACATACTTGAAACAGATGATGAAGGGATTTGTAGCGACAAGAGAGATCAATGAGGACAACTACATTGTGATTGAAGACCGAGAGAAAGCATCATGCAAGACATGTCTGCAAGAAGCAGTATTCACACTCGACAATGCCAAATTCTGGTATCTGAACTTCATCTACAACTTCATGTACAAGTGCCTAGACATAAACAAGATTCACTTCTGTGAGGGAGACACTGACTCTGCTTATTGGGCAATTAGTGGTGATCCGAATGCCGGAATCCATCAACAATTTGAACATGTGATTGCTGACAAGGAATTCTATGATGCACACAAATATGAATGGTTTCCCAATCCTGAAAAAGGAGTTGATGATGAGAAGAAGCTGTTGGGACTAGCAATTGAGAAGGAAGGTGAACAGATGATCTGTCTTGCACCCAAGTGTTCTTCACTAGATGAGAAATGCAAAATCAAAGGTGTGTCTCTGAAGAAAACAAACATCACAAGCAATGATTATGTCAAGTGCCTCAATGGAGAGAAAACAGTGACTACAACATTGAACTTTCAGACGAGAAGAGTTTATTCTGAAGATGACAGCAATGGATTTGAGATCGCGAAAATACAACAACAGAAACTCAGTCTCAGTGGAATTCATCTGAAGGCAATCGTACTTGAAAATGAATCGTGTCCTCCATTCATTCATGGACTGAAAGCAACTGATTCTATCATTGAATAAACACAAACTTTATTTTTGAATAAATGAACACACGACAGATCAATACATTAGTGAATAGGTTACTGAATTGCACACAACACTCTAAAGAGAAAATATTCAATGTCAAGTTCAATAGAACCAATACATTACCAGTATATGACGTCTATGATTCACATGGAGAGTATGTTGCAAACGATGAAACATACTTCGAGGATTGGTTCAATGGAGGTCTCTCTCCGAAATTAACGATTTCAGATGGAACAAAAGTAGTCTCACAGTTTCTGATTGAATTCTTGGGAAAACGTTTTAGTGATTGGAGATGTGAAAAAGCATACAAGATATATAAAGAATATCATCGAAAGTACAATCAGCAATTGACACCAATTCTCTCACCAAGAGTTCGAAACCCTGCAGAGACAAGACCAATCCCAATCCCAACTCCAGTGCAAAGACCAATAGTTATAGAACCACCTGAATATCGTATTATTCCTGGACAGAAGAGAAACTTAAAATCGGCTGGGTTTGAATATGAATATCCAATGAAGGAGAGGAAATTTGAAGAGGAGGACGATGATGACATAATTCCCAATCCACCAATGTCAATCAGAACAACTCCATTCAACCAACCAGTGAGAGAGATCGGACGGTACGAACCTACAACACAGCAAGTGCTCAATAAGTTAGCACATATGAAAGGATTGTTTGATCATCAACAGAGAAATGACTCAGAAGATGAACAGATAAAAGCTGAGAACTCAATCATGAATAATCAAAAGCAAATGGAACACTTCATTACCTCACACATTCTGGATGCAAATAAGATGAACAGAGACACATTTGTTCGAGCCTCGATTAACAGAACTATTGCGAACGATGATCTTAACTTTATTCTGACACACACAAAACAAATACCATTCGGAGGAAGATCATTTCAGGATTGGTATGAGGAATTTGATCATAGATGGAGTGTTGCACATCCGAGAAAAATCCAGAGGGAAAAAGGAAGTGACAGAATGAGAATTGATCCACCAACGATTCCTAAAACAACAGAAAGAATTGTTTATCCATTTCGATCAAAAATGCAGTTTATGTCAAAAGCAATTACTGGTGATCCACAGAAGACATCTGACAGAAAGGTTCCACAGAATTGTGATCGACCATACTTTTCTCCCAAGTTTGGATCATGGGAAATTGATCTCGTTTTCATTCAATCACCAACGTCGAAAACAGTTCTTCGGATTTACCTCTTCGCAATTAACATCAACACTAAATACTTAATTGTCATTCCTGTTCTGGATAAATCATGGAGCAAAGTCAAGACTGCAATCAATGATCTGATTAATCATCGTGGAGTTCATGTCAACAACATTCGTGGTGATGGAGAAGCTGCATGGACAAGTGCTGAAGCATCAGAGTTTTTCAAGGATCAGAATGTCAGCACTTATTTCACAAGCTCACCATTCACAAATCACAACAGAATTGTCGATCGAGTGATCAGAACAATCAGAGATGGATTCCAAGACAATGCGACACAAATGGCAAATCATTCACTCATGAATCAGATGGTGGAATACTACAACATGACTCCTCATCGAGCGTACTGGAACAAGTTCACTCCACAGCAAGCACAAAACAATCGTGAAATCGAAGCACTGTACATCTCCAGTTGTGAAGAACAATTGAAGAACATCCAAAGACAGCAGACATCACAGATGTTATGGAAATACAAACCAGGAAATATTCTGTTGATTCACCTTGATCTGGACAAGACTGTTGCTAAGTTTCAGAAGAAGAGAAGACAGTTTCAATTCGTGGGGAAATTCATTGAATATAAACACGGTAATGTGGTAGCTACTCTACTGAATGGACTCACATGTCTGTCAAAAGTTGTCTACGTTCCAATCCAACACACAAAGTTCCATGCAGACTCAATTGACGACTTAACTCCAGAGTTCATTGCTGAATTTAATTTAATCTAATCTCAAAAATGTTTCAGATATTTTTATTTCATCTAAATGACATCACTGAAAATATTAGAACCGTTTGATCCTGAGCAGAAAGAGTTCACAAACATCCACGACTTTCAGAGATACTTGGAGAAGAATAGAAAAGAACTGAATGAGTACACAACACAGAAACTGAATAGAATGATCCAAATTGATGGATACAGAATAACAAAAATAAGAGGTGAGATTGCTCTGAGGAAACAATATGTTGATGCTTCCACTTCTCCTTACTCACTCTCGATTGATCAAAGATTATCAGACATTGAAGAATCAATTCGAGCGCTGACTGACTCGATTGGAAACCTTATTCAAGAATTATCGGACAGTTCGGTTTAAACCTTCTTTGTTGATCTCATTCAATGCTACTCCATCAGTGTTGTATCGAAGAATGATTGCTTCACACTTTTGTTTTCGTTGGTAGACATTCCAGAATTGTCGAATGTCAATCGGTGAGTTCAACTGAGGATAGACTCTACTGATTCGTTCTTTGTTGAATCCTCCAAAGATCCACATTGAATCGATGTTTGACTTCATATCTGCTGACAGACTGAACAGCTCATGCATTGTCAGAAAGAAAGTGAATTTTGGTTGGCGATTCTCCAATAATAAGTCCATCATTGTCATTCTATTTTTGGATGCTCTTCGTTCCCCAAGGATTCTACGACAATCGTCAAGGAGTATGATCGTTTGGAGATTCTTCACAGAGAAGTCATCGATATAAAGTGAGTCAAAGAGATTCTCTCTGCATTCATCAGTAATTCTGTCTTGCCACTGATTGTCAATGATCTCTTCATACGCAGCTTTTGACTCAGAAAGTTCCAACAGAAATGGAAGTGCATCATCGTATTTGACTTTCACATAAGGTACGTTCAGTATTGGTTTGAATTTGTCGAAGGTTGGATCAATATTCTTATCAGTCACGAAGACAAAGAGGTGAAAGAGTTCATTTCTGACTTGGACATTTTGGAGCTTGGCAACCTCTCGAAGAGCATTGAATGTTTTCCCACTTCCTCTATTTCCAACAAGGACATTCACACTGTTGCGATTGAAATTCAGGTCTGGATGTATTTGTGATTGCACTTCATGAGAAACATTCCTACTAGATGCTTCACTCAATTTTGCATTCACATATGCTGTAAGTGATATTGGAGATTTGTTCATTTGTGATTTAACTCTAATTAAAATATACTTTCGTTTTTTTTATTTTGTATGAAAACACACAATGTCACAAAAGATAGTGTACGTTCAACCACAAAGAAAAGCACAAGCGAAGAAACCAAAAATGAGATCCGGACCGGAGACTCAAGCAGCATTGAAACGTATCTATGCCGACGATGATATTCAAACCAGACGCAATGATGTTCTGTGTAGTCTTCCATCAGCTCGTGAGTATATTAAGAGAACAGGACGGAATTGGACTGCGAAAATAGAACAATATGGACAAGTTCCTGATGTGATGGTCTACGATAATGATACTGGAGATCTGATTGCAGTCAATGGTGCCATGCTAACTCCATACAACAGTAGACCAGTCAAAGAGACATACTACGCCATGAATCCAACACCAGATATGCGAAGACAGACATCCTATACATCGTTCAATCAAGAGAATGGAAGGAAAATAAAAGCAGTGCATAGGAATTTCCTCAAGAATGGAACATACGATTTACCAACCAATTATCGAGACATCAGTTATGCAGAGATGAAGACTAAACGATCTCAACAACCATATGCAATTATGAAGAAAGTTGTTGGCGACTTCATGACAAGTGTATTGGGAATAACTCGTGCAAGTCAAGGAAACCCCGCAAATCTTGAGAAACATGTATTAGACAATATGGTGTTCAATCTGATTCAATCGACAGTAGCATCAAAAATGTGGGACAGATGGCTTCAGGATCATGTACAGGACTACAATCCCAGTATGAAACAAAGAAAGCCTTCAAGGAACAGATTCATCCAGTGTTTCTCCAAATGATCACTCAAGACTCAACTTTCTTAAAAGAATACTTCAATCGCTATTCAGATGACATATCGACACTTTGCAATGAGCTGACACGCTAAGCCTATGCAACAAGAACAGATGATGATATCGATCAGTACCAAACTGAAATGCCTGGATATTATCGATTTGCTCAGTTGGACAGTTCTGGAATGGGAGAAATAGATCGAGCAGAATTGTGAATTTAAAAACATTAATATATATTTTTTATTTTTATAGAAAGTGATGCAACCAATTCTAAGTTGTCAATTTACGAAACACACAAGTTCTTCTTCAGTACCAACATCAATCACCAACAATGTCATCATCGATAACAAAGGTTCGAATTCTGGAAGGTTGAATAGTGAGCAAAGTGCGAATGTGGAGATGGACAATGAACGAGGTCCCATGATCCACCACTGGAGACCTATCCATCAGCTCCAATCCAAAGTCGTTCCATTCCACTACGCGAGTACACTTCTATCATTGCTGCATTCAAAGATCGCTCCTGCTTGTTTACATAAGAATGCATTTGCCTGTGAAAAGAAACTACTGAATAACCTCATTGAACCATCAAAGAAACTGATCACAAACCAAAGTGATTTATGTGCACTGATTATGACACTCACTGGAACTACTGATGGTGGATTGAACTGGATGATTTATCTGATAAGTGTTTATGTCTGAATAAACTACCTGTATTTCGAACAATATTCAAGATCCTTGTTGGAGGAAAGATATGAATATCGCCTATAATGAAGCATACAACACTATTCTCAATTCTGGCATTTCTCTGATGAAAGCAATAAATTCCGTTAGGGTAGAAATCTCTTCTGAGATTATTTCCTCGTTAAAATTATAAATGAATTGTATTTTTATTTTTACATAAATGGCACCAGGAAGTTTCAACAAACTCAAAAATATCGGCAAGCAATTCTTTCAATTCATCAAACCTCTAGCTCCAACATTACTTCAGTCGGTGGTGGATTGCTCGGCCAAACGAACAGTACCCGGGACAAACAGCTGGAGGAATACTCCAATGGATTAGGAGGAATGATGGACGCTTTATCAAATGTTAAGGCGATCAATCGAGCACCAAAACCATAGATGATTCATACAAAACCTCCAATGAAATGGACGATAATTCCAATGATGATATGCCACTCCTCGTCAAATTCCAAAATTCAATCTGCCGGATAAAACATTCACCAGTATTCGAATATTTTATTTTACATACAAATGGCACCCAGGGGTTGGTTATCAAAATTGCAGGTTGGCAAAAATATACTCAGAGTTGGAGCTCCATTTCTGAATCCCCCATTCCCTCTGCTGGACCATCGATCTCGTGAGAAGGTGAAGCACAGACAGGAGTTGAGATGATACCAGATGAAATCGGATCAACAAATCCATGCTGAAAAGATGGCTCTGCAGTATGAGCAAGCAATGAATGTATGAAAACACAGTGAAGCGCAAACAAACTCAGAGGTGTGAAATAATTGAGATTGGAAGGAAAGCTGGAAACCAAAGAAGAAGAAAAAAGTCAAAAAGAATACAATGCAGTTTTTTTGACATTTTTTTGTTAAAATGAACTCACATTTAACACATCTGACAAACAAAG